>JARJDR010016234.1:0-15132 GCA_030264135.1 Myllaena sp. GC000078 | reverse complement strand
TTAATACATATTTAGATTGGTTTCCAAGCTCGTTCGGCAACAATGGCGCGCGAACATAAATGTCCCACGAGGTACCTACCTACCTACCTTAAATATCCTTTGCGATAAATTTTGCGCCATTGTCGCGGGCGCGCACTTATGCGCAATGCGAAATAAAATATTAACTGCGAATTTCTCATACACAGATACACATCACTCACCGTAATATTACGTATTGTTTAAATATCAGCATATTTACTGTTTGAAGCGATTCGAGCGCAGCACGCCCAATGCCAATTGTTTTGTTGTATATTTGGTTATGCTTATGGTGTAAAATGTAAACGTTCACATTACCAACTGTCGCAAAAATGAGGCGGCATATTCCTACCTACCTACACATCATGACAATGCTCAATCACCGCCGCACACGGCCGTAATTTGCCATTCTTTCATTACTTATCTTAAACGAAAATCGTCAATGGCTGTTGCGCGTTAAAACATTACGAATTACGATATGTATAAGTACCTACATACGTAGTGCCTATAGGCGTGCATGTAGATAAGTAAGTATTATTATATTGCTTTGGTTTTTGCTGTGCCGGCGTCCTGTAATGGACATACGGGCGTTATGAAATTTGCCATTTTTGTGATTTGGCCATTGCGGCACAGCACGACAATTGCTAAGGGAGCATTCGATTCGCGAATAGGTCGTTAAATAAATAATACGTACTCGATGAGGGGATTTACTTACAAGACTTGCAATACATAGTCATTGTTTTGTCGTTGTTATTTCGATTCTCAGTCAATAAAAAAACTAGTGAATATTTTTAAGAAAATGTTTTACTTAAAAAAAGTTGATTATCTATTTTAATTATTGTTTAGATTGGGGAACTGATGAAATGTTAAGAATGCACTTTATTGCAACGAAACACAAGCAGTATTTTTGCACTCAAGTGCTTATCAATGGCGGTCGTCACAGAGAAATAATAATGATGTCCGTTCGCACGCTGTGACCATTCATTCGTCTCTTGCCTCTTTTTACCCACGTGTGGGGTATGAACAGTAAACCTCAAAGCGCCCCCATGTAATTACCCATTTAATTATTGCCTATTACCTATTACCCGTTGTGCGATGTTCGCGGCGACGTTCTTTCCCATTAACCTAATATAATTTTGCAATACGTTCCGCCATCCTGCAGAATTGAAACAATTATCAACCTAAAACAATCATCATTTCTTCATCTGCACAGGGGTATTGTTCCCATTTTTTGCCGCCAACCATCGATTGTTATGTCGCGCTCATGCAAGTTGCATGCAAAATGAACACTTGCCGCAGAGAAATGGACCGTTCGAAATGCACAATGCGTCTCGTCCTTCCGTCCATCTACATACCTATTATGTGCAATTGGCAGCGAGCGGACGCAAGCGTCTTCCACGTCGCCAGCGACTCTCAACACGTTGACGTCTCATTTTCATTGCATAATTGAATTAAATCCTGGCGGCTACATTCGTCATATCTGCCAGTCAGCCAGCAGCGCACAGTGGGCCGCGAAAGTAATCATCTCAATGTCGATAATTCGATCACGCACAGGAGGGCGAACGTGGAGAAATAATCATCAGCGACGCAGTAGTCACCTTTGTTAGTCACATCCAGCCGAGCGGGTTAGCCGTCGATTGTGACATTGTTGAACAATACTGATTACTGATTACGGATTGCTTACCGGCCGCCCCCGCACTTGATACTATTTAAACGCGTGGCGCCAATTACTGACAAAGGAATCGCGTATCGCGCGGTTGTGTTTCCGCTTCATTTCACTCGGAAGACTTTTGCGATTCGATTCACTTCTTGATCGCTTATAATTTCATTCGCTGATTGATCCAATCTGACTCACAATCAGTCATTACATCGCTTAAATGACTATAATAAAAATTTAAAGAAAAATAAATATAAATGTAAGTAATAGTTATGCCTGGGTAGGAAACAGTGACAGGGAGCAAGAAATCGTCGTCTTTGGTGGGCATTCACACCCTCTTCGCGAGCTCATCACCTATAGTCCAACCAACAAGAGGAAACGCGGCACGGCGCGGCGCGCGGCGTGGCAAAAAGCATCGTGTGTGAAATGCATCGCATGAAAACCGCATGCTGCCTGCCTGCTCCCACTCTCGCCGCTTGCCTGCCAGGCAGCGAGCGCCGCGACGCGACGCGACGCGACGGTGCGGTCGAATCGCAGCCAGGCAAGGCGGGGTCCTTCGCGTCCGCCTATTGGGCGTGTTGGCGCGCCACCCATCTTCCACGCTGCCGCCGCAACAGCAACAACACCGCACGGCGCTGGCCGCCACACGAAAAAATCCTCGCGCATCAATTGAATCCGCACTCGCGCGCGCAGACGATTAAGCCCAGCCCCCGCGCTCTCTCTAAATGCACCTCAAGAGAGAGCCCAACCAACACACATCCTTACACAAAACCCGCGTACCTACACATACATACAATCACTAAAGCTATAATGTGCTGTCATCAAAGTGGTCGCCGCCACCGCCACCGCGGACGGCGTGGCGTGGAGGTGGAAGAGAGTCGGCCGAAAAATGGCAGAGAGCCACAACCGTTGGCGGTGGCGTTTTGTTATCGGCTACTACTGCTGCCGCCGCTGTCGCAGCGTGAGCATCGTCACTGCTGCTGCTGGTGCTGCGCGAAAATCAATTGTCCACCGCGCCACCGCGTCTTCTTGTTGCATGCGAATGTGTGTATGTGCGCGAGCGCGTAGCTGGTTGAAAGTTAAGTGCGTGCGTGCCTGGCAAACAGGACGAATTTAAACACGCCTTCCGCGCCTTGACGGGTGGGAGCGACCAATCTCCTCCGCGTGCCGCCGTGGCCAGTTGGCCGCCGCGCGCCTCTCTATCGTACTAATCTCGTTAAATGTGAGTCAAAAGATTCTAAATATTCATTCTGTCAAAACATCGCCGCGCGCGCTGCATTCTGCTCGCGCTCGTGCGCGTGCATGTGTGTGTGTGAGAGTGTGAAAGCCACCGCGTGGCTTGCCGGTGCGCCGGTGCAACCCCGTATTATTCGTACGGCGTGCGACACCGACGCCGCGTGGCCGCTGCGCACAGCCTCTCCATGACAATTTGTGCGGCGAGAAGCATTGTGAACACTTGGCAAACACACGCGTACCAGCTATGAGTAGCATACAGATGGTTGCGCGCGGTGCACGTGTATGACAGTCCACGTGCGTTCCGCGTGCACGTGCTGCTCGCCGGTTGAGCCAATAATTTCGGATTGTAATTGAACGTTTGCCGGCGTCGTGCGGTGTGTGTGTGTGTGGAGTGTGTGGAGTGTTGGTTTACCTTCTTTCGGACATCGGATATCGCGAACAATTGGGGAATGGTGAGCAGCAGCAGCAGGTGATGGAAGAGAACTGCACCATGCGGCCGTGCGCCACCGACTTTAGCATCGCGGCGATCATGTCGCGCCATGGACGCGCCAGTCGCGCCAAATGTCGCGAGCCGTCGGATACGATTTCGCCGCTTGGTGAGTACTATACTTATGCAAAAGTTAATTTATAGTAAATAACTATTTATCGACATGAAGAAAAACTGCTATCACACGCGAGAGACGATAACAACATGTCCGTGTTATCGTCAATCGTTAAATGGCTAATTGCGCGACTTTTCGCGTATATGTTACGATTCACCGCTGCTTTTGTCACCCATCCGTAATATGCACACACGTGTTGCGTGCGCACTGCGCATGCGAATCCGTAATGACATTTCTATTGCGATGGCAAAGTATAAGCACTTACCTACCTAGTTTGCCATTTTTGTTGCATTAAATATACACGTATGAAGTGTAATTACGGAGGAATGTAAAGGCCGAAATATCTATTATATTACATATTATATGATATTATGTATTTGCGTTTAGCTGGGCTGTTATTGGATATGCATTGATAATACACGCGGCGGCAACGGCAGCGGCGGCTCGTAATAGTTATTGATGATTTTTTGAAGTGCAAATATTACTTAAAAGCCTTTTGCGCGCAATGCGCTTTTTAGTATTCAAATATCTACGTAATAATGTTTATATCCATGCGTAATTAGTTTGAGCGTACGCTCGACATCATCGTAATGCCTCCGTAAAACTGGCAAATGCATTAATAAATGTTGACAGCGCTTGATAAAGGATAAAGGCTGGTGAGATGTGTGCGTGTGCACGCTGATGATGATGATGATGATGATGACGCGTTTTGACGCTAAATACCCATATTCGAATTGTTGTTATAGGCAGCAGCGCATTTATCGGATTACGGTGATTGTTTATCGCTCGATTTTCGAAACAAATTGTAATTTTTCTACGGCGCTGCTATAGGTAGCTGAAAAATGCCCGCGTTCAACGACAGAAAGGTGAAATACCACAACCGAAAAGTTATTATCCGCAATTTGTTAGCTTAAATGTCGGCTCGTTAATAATTAATAATAATAATGGTTTCGTGCGCGTTTTTCGGCTGGCTATCAGCGGCGAACAATCAAGCGGCGTGCGCGGCATCGATGAGTAATAATGTGATACGATGAAACGATTTGCCGTTGTTGGGGTTGCGGGTTCGGGAATCGTAATCGATAGCGCAACCGATACCACCTACACGCGTGTCGGTACACATGCCACTAATTCTAATGCGTGCATGTATTGAAAGTCATGTCACCAGTGTTCATCCCATCCCATAGGTATAAAATCGCAATCAAGCTGGTGCGCAGTGCAATCGCATCTGTTTCATAAATTTCGATTGATAAAGGTCCGGGCGAAACATGCAATTTTAGCATTACGTCGCGTGGGTGGGTGGCATCGACAACTAATTCGAATATTGAGTGTCAATCGAACAGGGTCGCTACAATTTCGATGGTAATTACGACGGTATTACAACGATTGTCGGTGGGTAATTGCCGGGCGCACAAAAAATTGTATCGGTCATCGGTAAGTGGCCAATCGCTGATGGCAACAAATGTTGATAGATATTAAAGGTATCATATGGCTTGCAGGGTGCGGGCGGGCGACAGCCACGCAATTGACAACATGTGCGCGTCGTTAGTCAAACGTTAAACGCTCCGAAAATGAAAACGAGATGATTAAAGGACATTTCGGCCATTGGACATCGATTACGTGACGTGCCTAATCAATATGCATTGCTTTTACTTAAAGTTTCGTGCCGCACACGTATTCCAGGTGGCACACTTGTACTATATTTTTGACCACTCTGCACCCGAAAAAAACGCGTGAGTATATTGCCATATGTTGGCGCGCGTATCGTTAAGCGCGGGGGCCGCCAAAGGATGAGGTGCGAGCAGAGCTCTCGTGCTGAAATGAGTTTCCCTTAATGCGGCATGAAAATTAAACTCGGAAGGCCTTTTGTTTTCGACTCGTCCGCGTGCAGCGTGTAAACGACCGGTAGAAAAAAGAATCGCGCCAAATGACCGATGGCCGAAATGCATATCGTTCAGACTGGCCTCCTGCGGCTCCAAATCTACACGAGTAGATGCACTCCACATATATTATTTAATTCGTATAATGCGCAATGGTCGCGTCAAGGTAATTACGGCATGTATTCTGGATGTGCGAAAGAAACGCATCGGCACGAAATGCAGCGTCTTGCAAATTGGCCAATCGTGTGCGGCGTGCGATTGTCATTACAATCGCACTATAAAGTTATTAAGTTCATACGAATCAACAAATTGCCGGGCGTTATGCCATAAATACCTTTGTTTCTTTTGCTCGATTGTCGAGAAATTTCAAGTTGTGAGAAATAAAACTATATGACTGAGTCGTCAATATGAACAAATTAATTCATTGACAAAACGTCGAATGAATGCGAACAAACAAAACAACAACAACACAAAAAAGGCCGGCGTAATTAAGGTTAATAATAGCGAGATATCGCCGGTGATATTCCCTCATGCATATTCATATTCACATATCGCATCATAAAGAATCCATGAAATCGGTTAATGTACAAATGTTACACAAATATTATTATAACAGGCGTTAGCAAGTTGCGCGGCGCGGTCTGTGCGTCCATTAATGGTAGCGCGTTTGATTCGTTAATGATTTGTCCACCCCCTCAACGCGAACGAACAAAAGTCGCCGCGCGTCGCTCTCAAATACGTTAGCTATGATTGCAATACCCACTACGTAGGCGACATTAAAATATAATCGTCGCTCGGTTTGTAATTGGTTCGGACATTAGTGTGTTGGGCGGCGGCAGCAGCAGCAGCAGAAGGGCGTAATTTACAATACCTGCCAATGTCGAGCGTCGCGATGTCGATCCCTTATCGCCAGATAAGATCCTGATTATTCCGCCACCGTCCGTTTGCAATCGTATCGTAATCGTAATCGGTATGGGTATCATGTCGACCGTCGGATTGCACAAATAATAACGAAATTATGTGGTTTTGTATAATAATCGAAAAATAAATGCCCTCTTCCCCTCGTCGCTCGCAGAGATCTTGTCGATTATGATTTGTTGATATTAAAATGTTATTTTTTCTGCTGCGCCCACCGCACATAACATCCTGTCAACCATCTTGATTGCAGTCGAAAAAAATAAAATGCTCAGCGCGCAGTATCGCCGAAGGGCGTGGCTAGGGGAATAAAAAAATGTTACTAATTAATTAATACAATGGTGTGGCTGGCGCGGTCGTGGAGGCAAAAACAAAACGAACGAATTTGGAAGGCGTTAATGTTGCGTCAAATTTTAAATTACGACTTCCCGGGGCGCATTTCTTTTATTTTCGCCTCCCGATAATCCACCCCGCCCTGCTAATTATACACATCACATAGTAAATTAAATATGCGCGACATGCAACCACGACGACGATAATTTTCGACACCGTCATCGCCGCGCACAAAGAGTTCCGAGCGCGAATATAATAAATAAAATTAAAATGCATATCGCAGCATCGCGCCCAACCACCACTGCATGGAATGTCGCGTTGGTCGCGTCGCCGTCGGTGCGGAGCAAAAAGTTGAGATATCCACTGAAATACGCGATGAAATAGTGTTGATCGTCACGTAATGCCGCCCACGCCACTTCGTTTCCCAGGTGTTTGGATGTGTATCAAACTGCCTTTCCATTTTCCGCCGTGCATGTGTACCATATATGTGGAACGAATGATAAATGTGGAAATAAAGGGGCGCGCTTTGTTTCCAATGACTTTATTATTGCGCCTAAGGGCGCCAAGAGCTAAGGTAGGCTTTTCTTTCTGCTACCAGCCACGATTTAAATATGTTTCATTTATTTTATTATGCTAATTTCAATCGCACACAAGTGTATGTGCTTTATATAGTTTAAGAGTACGTTTGGCGGCGCTCGGAGGCCGATCGTCGACGGTGATAGCGCCGTCGTCCTGCATGCGCTGGAAAAACCTTCGACGTCGGCGTCGTAAGGCGCGATTTGCGATAGATCTGCGCGACAATAATGCATGGGCAATGAGGGCGCCGTGGCTTGGGTGTGAATGTGAAAACGCTACTTGCAGCTCGTAAAAATGCAGCCAGCCAGCGTCTAGCTTGACCAACGCCGACGTCACGAACTTTTCCGCAAACATGGAATTACAGTCGAAATTTATTCATCGCCTATAATCGCGGCGCAAACCGAAATGTTAATGTCGATGTCAACGTGTGGTCATTTTTGCGGAATTGCTACCAAGCATGAAATCGCAACCAAGTTTTATTTTTGCATCAATTACATAGCGAGATGAACTTTGCGAGGTAGTTCCGCCGTTCCACCGCACCAGCTAGCAAACAGTAGCACTTTGTAACGTGCTTGTAATTAGCTATTAATTAGCGATTATCTTTAATCATATGCATTCCGGTACTGCCAACATACAATGGCGCCGATTTTGTTATTGTTAAAGCGTTTATTAAACGCTTCACATTCGCAGATAATTGCTTGCGCCTTGTTAATTGCGCCCGATGTGTTGATAATTTGGTTCGCATTGCAACTTGTTTTGTTGTTCATTGTGCATTTTGTACGGCGCCGGGCAATTGGTTCTCAGTCATCATTTCGTAGTCTAAAAACTGTTTTAACGATTTTTTTTCTTCTTCCGATTACTTAGTTCGTAATGAAGTTGTAATTAATTAATTGCACAATTGAACCATAATTGAATACGATGATTGCCATTGGTCGTTTGGGTGTAAAGCGCGGGGGCCAATCTAATAATCGTGTAAGTAGTGGATGTGGATTAATCCAATTTTAGACGATCGTAAATTATGACCAATTAAAAAATTGTACGCATCGTATAAGTATGCTTTCTTATGCATGCACGGGATGATAATTTATGCCGGCGCAATGCAGACAATCATAAAGAGCGCTCGGCGGTGATTTGCAAACAGTCAGTTAAGAAAGACATCATTTGTTCTAAATACAATAATATACGAGAGCAGTGAAGAAGTCCTATTTTATGCTTTCGCAACTTATTTTGTTAAAATTGTTTATAAATCAGTAGAGTTGATCAAGGAAAAGACCGTCAATTAATGCATCGCATGAAGAGTGAACTTAGGTACGCGAAGAAGGCGGACGGCGAGAGAATTAAAAATGATTATCGCCAGCAGCAGCCAATGGGGATGTGCGCACACCGCATTCGTTGTACGCACCGTAATTAATTAATTAACGAGCGCGTTTTAATGATGATTTAAGCGATTATTATGCGCCAACATTGCGCGAGCGCCCGGCCATGATTTCAACAGTGCCGAAGTGATACACATTCGCCTAAGCCGCCTTCTTAGGTTATTACCTTATAAATAGGCGGCTTTATTCATGCGCCGACAATGCGCAGATGACTGCGTGGAAGAGCGGCGCCGAGCGGATTTAATTGTCTCGCGCTCGTAATTAATGCGATTTGGTAATTAATTAGTCGACAACAATACGCCGTGCGCATCCATTCATTAACGCTATGAAATATTATTATCGCCGTGTGCAGCCTAATCACATTGAATACTCTTTTTGCAGAAAAATTCGTGGAGACATCGGCGTCGTCTGTGACATCGACGCCGGAGCCGGCGATCGATTGCAATCTCGTCAGTCCGGGCACGGAGAGCGGTCGCGACTCGCCGGTGGATGTATCCTCCACGTCCGAATCTTCAGCGCCCGGGCAGACAACATCCACAAGCGGAGGCGGTGGCAGCGGCGGTGGAAGCGGCAGCGGCAGCGGACGGCGTTCACCATCGACGCATCAACGCAATCCGCTGCTGCAGGAGCGCTGGACCAGCGAGGAGCTGCGCCACGTGACGTGCCACCTCGAGACGAAGGACCTCTGGGACAAATTCAACGAGCTGGGCACCGAAATGATTATCACCAAATCGGGAAGGTATGTTTCGCTGCAGCCAACGCTCGGCTCGCGGTTTATGACTGTGGGCAGGCAGTAAGGTGATTTATAGGCGGCGAATTTGTTTAACAAATATCCGCGCTGGCACTGCTCCCGTTTCGCAAAACAGCCGTCGGTTCGTGTGCGGCACAAGAATAGGTGTAGGGAATGTGGGCGGGTGTTTGTAACATGTGTGTTTCCGCTACGTGCGAATTAATCGAAATGCACGCCGTGGGCCCTTTGCCTTTGCGCCCATTGGCATGCACATTGCGAACGTGCGGCCTAATGGCCACAATACGGCTATCATTTTATTGTTTCATATTTATGGACCCATAAAAGGTGCTTAAATGACCACGTGTGTGTTCCGACCGATTTCATATTATTAAACTATTTATACGTTTCGTCCGTGCGCTGTGGCACCGCCTATAATGTGCATTAGCTAATGTTTTCGGGGTGGCCATTAATATATTTCCTACCGCCTTAACTTAATTATTTATTGAATATTGAGTGTCACTGTAATGATCTTCAATCATCATTGTGAATAAAACATGTTGCATTGATAAAGAATCGTAAATTTCGTCACACGGGGACAATGTAATAAGTTATTAGAGTTGAAAACTGGTGCCATTCAAAAATCGTTTGATTTTTCATCCACCTTTCCTGCTAGTATAATTGAATGCTCAAGAGGTGGGCATTCCGCGTCAAGAAGGGGCGCTAGGCAGGTTAGATTAGTTCGTAAGACGAAGGGAGCGTCACAACACATAAATAGCTCAACTATTCTTGTCATTCTGATTTACCGCCGCCGGTGGCATCCGCGCCGGCATTGCATGTCGACCTCTGGCATGTTTATCTGCCTAAATACGTCACAATATGATTACCTATAATAAATAACTGTTTTTCCGCTCGAGATAACCATCGTTTTCTATATCGAAGCGGTTATTTCGAGATCGATTTGGAATGGTTACGATTTCGAAAGTCTGTCTGAATTCACAAAGAAATTTCAAATCAAAATAGGCAAAAGCGCTGGGTACGTGTCGCGCTTGATTAAAATCTTATGCGTGACAATAAACGCAAGCATGATAAATAATTAATGATTCCCGCAATTACCGTAGAATTGCGAATTTTGCACAGCGTAGGTGCTTATTTATCTTCTCAGGCTATTCCGAAATTCCATAAAAAATTGAATGCATTATACTCTGCACACAAGATTCACTGTTATGCAATTACATTGTTTTTATTTTCGTCATTTTTGCGAATCGCACACACGCTCGCTCGACGCTGTGTCACTGATTCTCGTCGGTTGTGTTTATGACCATCCCAAATTTGGTCGCTAATTGCATTAATTATCTATCCGCGGCTTTTCAATTAATGCTAATAGCGAAAAACGTGAGCGCGTCTTTATGCGCTTTACCCAATTAACAATAAAATGCGCAATCCAAACGTATGCGCATATTATGACAATCGCTGCGGGAAGATTTCGTTGAGGGCAAGGCGAAAATTAACAATTAACTGTCTTGCGCGACACCGCATCAAGAAATTTCGCCGTGTGACACTTCCGCAATTCTATTACTTAATGACATTAATACTTTGTCATTAATTTCGATTTCATTCGCTTGATTGCCGATTCAATTAAATTTATTGTAATAATCATTTCAATTAATTGTATTTATTGCGTTTCTCCGTTTTGGTGGTGATATCTCGATTTCTTTCATTTCAATCGGCAGCGGCATGTCCACTAGCGGAAGAAACACATGCGGACACACGGTGGATGTCGATAGCGCCAGGTGGAGACAATCAAATGGCAATAAATTCGTCCGACCACCGCGCGCCGCGCCGGCATTTCTCTCCGCTTGTTGCATGAAACACGATGTGATCAGCCTAATCGAATGGTGTTCGTTCGCCTTGTGAATGTCGATTTACGCCAATTAAAAATTTGTACATAATCATGTTGAATACTCCACGCGCCGATGTTAATTAACTTGCAAGAAGTGCACTAAAAGGAATACGCAGTAAAGTTTTATGTATTCGCTCTTCATTTGCTTGCGGACAAATTTCGGCGCTCGTTTGTTTCATTGATCGCCGCGCATATTTCATAATTAGCAGATGGACGATGTTCGATGTTATTCGCATGTCAATTAATTCAGCACATTTAATAAGGAAGCGGCATTCCCTTCGACAGTGGAGTAAGTGTATCGATGAATCTAAACAAATGTACGATCATTTATTATTTTAATTTAATAATTCGTAGCGCGCGCGGTATCAAATTAGAAATCGAAGAACGCCGAAGAAGACGAAGAAGAAGGAGCAAAACCGATGGGATGCAATTTGTTAACGCGTCTGCGTTCTCTTTCTGCCTTCTCTCTGCATCCAGTTTAATCTCAATCTTTTAATTAAATTAATTGTCCTTCATTTACAATACACAATGGCGCATGGCATGGCAAACAACGCTGCGGCCGTTATAAATAACCGATATTAATTTTAATAATGCGCTGAGCAAGTGATACGCTTGCGTTTGCGTTCGCATATGCAATGATTGATTTTCTTTTAATTGTTGCATCCCGTTGTTGATTTATCGATGATTATTACGCGGCAATTTTTCATGCGACAGGAAATATAGCGCAAACCCTCTTCTATTACTGAATAATGATCTCTTAATTTCTTCGCTATCGACTAGAAATTGAATCAAATCACTGCGATTATTATATTCACTCTAATTGTTCACTTAATAATCGCGTTTCTGATTACTTGTTATTACTTGCAGCTCGATTAATTAATTAATTGACATTGTAAACATGGTCGGGATTGGTTGTAAAAATCATTCACTTAGCACATGCCCCGAATGACGTGATAATTTTTTAATTAGCCATCCCGCTCGCCGCTCCATCATCGCCGGGATCCGTCGAAGAGGTAGCGTATCAATCAGCGATCAATCATAAAGATAGGATGACGAGCGTGCAGGCAACGTCTTAATCAATCAACCGGCATGCATTGCGCAAGTCAGGGTGGATTCTCTTACCTGCGAACCGGGCGAACAGGTGTTTTGATATCTCACAATAGGTGTGCTGTGTGTGCGTGTGTGTTGCTGAAGAGGCATATCTCAACCACACCTCCATAAATTTCGTAATAAAGGGTTTTCGGGACTATTAAACGATCACTTTGGATCATAAATTTTTCCTTCTCCAAACGCGGCACAATGATGACGATGATGATGACGACAAAGACGCGCGTATCGTAAAACTTTAGCGCGGAATATAAATAAGTCATTTTTTAATTTAACTCTTTTTATTAATGTGCCGCAGCCCTTTGGAAAAGGGCTGTGCAATGTGCGCGGTTTTTATGGCTAAAAGGCGGTTGAGTACATAAATAATCCGTCCGAATTATGGATTGTTTGCACCTAAATTACGACCGCTGGCTGATGATGATAACCATCAACAGTCAAACAATTGATGCATTGGCATTTCTGCATTAGATTCGTCCCTCTTTTTATTTCCTTGACAAGTTAATATGAATTTGATTAATCGTAAATTTCGCTTATAACTACTTGCATAAAATCGACGAATAACTACCATCCGGTGCGGCGGCGCGCTTGACTTTTATGAACAAATGTCGCAATTCGTATAATTCGCGGGTCGAGGATTAAAAAGAAATATAGCTGCTTGCAACTTACTACTGTGCCCGCAGCCTTTAGTGCGGCTATATTAAAACTGAATATCATTCACGCAGCCAGTGGTCGTAAAAGTGTGCTCGCGCACAATTAGCGTTTCCGAATGTGCCGCCATTGGCAACAATAATTTTGTAACGTAATTAATATCGCCATAAAATAATAGAAATATAATTATTTCGTTACGTATCGGGCGCGAGCTTTAACGTCGCGCATTAAACGAGCCGCGGGCATAAATTTATTAACTTAGCGTCGGGCGGTGTGATGCATAAAGCGGATTAAAATATGACCCATACGTCTTCTTTGCGGCTTGCCGGGGTGTGCATGCCGCGTGCAATGTCTCCGCTGAAAGGGCAATTAGTTGCAAAAGTCGTAAAATATTGACGGAATACGCACGTACTACGCGCGCGCAAGTGTTGTGCGGACGGACCCGCACGGATATTCGCGAATAGTTAATATAATTATTGCATTTGCATGCGTGCGCCATCCAAAAGCCATTACGGAAATTCATAATGGTATTATTAATAATAATTTGTCAAATTAACGATGGTATCGGTTTGGAAATAAAACTGTAACACGTATACACGTATACGCATTGTTGCTATGTGTAATCTAACTAGCAAAACCGCCGTTTGAAATTGAATTAAATACTTACACGCCTGAGCCGCAATTAAAGTTTTACAATCAACTGCCACTGGCACGGGGATGGTGTAAGCTACTAGGTCCATGCAATTTGATGAATTCTAACTTTTAACGAAAACCGGATTACTGCAAAACCACCCTCCGACGACGAGTCGTGGGCAAACGGGCAAAACATGAAATATGTGCAAAACATTATTCCGGCCAGGTGAATGGGGGCGGGTTTGCATTCGTATTACATATTTAAGCCGCGCGCCGACGCTCCGGCTAGATTATCATTTAAATACGATTAAGAGTTCGCGTTCGGTTCGTCAACAAACTCCACGGCGCGGCGTCTGCGAAAGCTGTTTGGCTTGGCTCTCATTCTTTTTCTTCATTCTTTATTCATTCATCCCATACCGCCTCCATCGCCACCACCGCACCACCGCACCACCGCCGCCATCTGCCAAATCCGACCGTTGTGCGAACGCGTTTCACATAATCCAATTAGTGCGTTTGTTTTTTACGTAAAACGTCGACGCCAAAGCACCACCGACGCGCCGATTTGGGGAAGGAAACGGCAGCGGGCGGGCGTCGGTAAATTATTCATCCCGCTTTTCCCAGCTTGCGATGCTAACATGTGTATATTCGTTACGTATTTCGTCTTTGGAATTAAACTTTACGCGACATCGAAAACGGTAAGAAAATGTCGCTCTTTGCACGTCTACTTACCGTCAACGTCGACGTCGACGTCGGCGTCGCTCTCGACGGTTTTAATCAGCCCTTAACACACAATTCCGCACGAAAACGAGCGCGAACTATATATTATTCATTCAAATTTGATATTTAGTTTAATTTGCAATTCCCAAACACCCAACGATTTGACAAATTCATCTTATGATGGTGGAGTAGAAAAATCGACCCGAATGACATTTCGGAGTAGGTTTATATAAGCGACCCTTTCATGTTGATTAGAAAGTCGAAATTAGTTAAGTTTTCACCCCTTTTGCGACGCAGTCATCGAAGCGGCGCGGCGAGCGCAGCGATTAAAGAGTGAAGCGCGCAAGTTTATTAATTCATTGGGGGATTATTCGCCAACCAAGTAAAGGACCGACACCAATCGCATTTATTATTGTGATTACTTCATTACACTAACGAGTATTGCGACACTCTTTTAAAACATTCGATATTGAAATTAGGCCAGCAAGTAAAATCTCATCAATGTGGAGGGTCGAACAGGAATCGATGGGCGTGGAAATCATAAGCTCGACGAGCTTGTTAGCAACAACATTTGTTGTGGCATATGCATCAAATAAATTTACGACTGCCACTGCGAAATTCGTGATGTGTGGCCCGAGGGGGTGTGTATACGCGCCTGCTCTCGTATTACATCGTATTATCGCGTGGATTTCCCGACCACCATCCGTGCAGCAACGAATTTCGAATTTGTCACCCAGCGTCCGGGTGCAAATGGGAACCGCAAAACACCTGTTTCGAATTCAATTTCGGGCGCTGCCACATTTCTTCAAC
>JARJDR010016227.1:0-10011 GCA_030264135.1 Myllaena sp. GC000078 | reverse complement strand
GCAGAGCCGAGTGGCTGATGTGCGCTGATTTTTGAACGCCTGAGAATATAACTGGAATTGTACGTCAGTACAAATTGCTTACAATTAGATTATGTCTCTAATATTGTTTACTTTGCTTAGATGGATGCGGTTGGAAGTCGTCTTCACTTGAATTGTCATCAAACTGTACATTTTCGGTACTTTCGATGGTGCACACCGTCAATAAAAAGACGCACGTTAACACTACTAATCGGAACAACATTTTGCTAGATTTTGGCTCCGGCGCTGCGCTTAAATCTCGATTCTCTGTGTTTGCGAATACCGCGAATACCTCAATGTTATAAACTTTTGCGTATGTTATGGAAATATTCGTTTGCCTTTGTGCTCAATGTTACAACAAGCGGGTCAAAAACCAAGAAAATGAATGTTTCAAAATCCTACCTTTTAACTGGATATTACTGCTTGCTGCTTCCAAAGGCTTGCTGGGCTCCTCCTCGTACTGCTATTCACTACACAACTCACTCAAATTAAACTCATTGTTCTTCCGCATTCATTTCAATCGTCTCCATACCGAGTTACTGGTGCAGTGTGTGTGCCCTATCTTTTTACATGGAGGCGCCATCTTGGACCACGTTTTTGCGCCGGTTTTTCTCGAAAAAAAGTACTTTCCCGATGTACTACCGCCGTGAAACTTTGTCACCGCCGATATTTTGATCATTCGCGTGATATCCACTATCGGTTGGTAAACGTCCACCGGGGAAATATGCGATTTCGCTATCGGGTGCATTCTGCCCGTCGGCGGGTTATAGTCCTCCATAGCGTGCACACGGCGAAGTAATTTTATCGCGAAAATGCTATTCACTAGTAAGTTTCTGTCGGAAATTTGCATTCCACGCACGTCTTCGATGATCACTCACAAATTGCACGCAAATTCCGGGTGTTATCTGTGTTTTACCGGTGAGAAAACGTTTTTTTCCAGCGACCGATGTGTGTAGCGTGCGCAGGTAACTTAACGAATGGCGACCGTGGCAACCTCAGCGCCCCTTGAAAATATCAACCGGAAATTGAAAAAAAATTGACTTTTAGTGGCGACGGTGGCGACCTCAACGTCCCCTTGCAAATATCACCCGGAAATTGAAAAAAATTGACTTCTAGTGGCGACGGTGGCGACCTCAACGTCTCTTTGAAAATATCAACCAGAAATTCAAAAAACATTCAAATTTAAATTTCAACCAGTTTTATTGTGATTTTGATATGTTTATGTTATAAATTGCAAGAAAAATATGAAGAGGAAAAGAGGTAATTACGTAAATGGCTGGAATACTATAAATGGCATGAACAACAAACAGAACAGAAGTGATTTGCATACGTTATTAGTTTTATTCACGCCCATAACAGCGTGTCTACAACATTAACGAGGTATTATACACATCAGAAATGTATCATCAAAAAAGGTGTCGGCCTGCGGTGCATATCGCGTTGCGTAAAGATTCGCGCCAAGATGATGAAACCAAATGGATTCCAATAAGTCGAATCCACGATCAATTCAACGGATGGTAGTGGAAGTAAATATATGGCAAAATGCAATCAATTCCATCGTCTTCACGAATACAGCGCGCATGTAAGTACGTACATATTATAATTACTGACCGAAAGTGAATTTGCAATTCACTTGCAAGAGAAGCGTTACAAATCGCGACAAATAACTATTTACAACGAATATAATCATAATCAATAATAAGGTACAAATGAATACATGGTGGTGGCATATTCGTTTCCTTCTCCAATCGTTTGCTTGGTTTAGATTTCGATGAAGAGGGATGAATTATTGCCTGCCATCATTCAAAATACATAATATACATACATATGTAGCTCTCAATTGTAATATGGTAAATAGATTAGAACGATCGAACGACTTACGCTGTGGGGGAGCGAAATGTTTATGGTTAGTATTGGTAACCGCCGCCGGCGCTACCACCCTGGTAGCCACCACCGCCACCGCCACCGGAAGAATAACCGCCGCCCGAGTAGCCGCCGCCGACTTGCTCGTAGGAGATCTTCGGCTTGTAGCCCTCCGCGTCGGCGACGTATTCGACGACCTGACGGCGACCGTCCGGCAGCAGCACGTAGTACCGGCCGCGCGCCACATCACCCTGACGGCTCTCCTCGTGCCCAAAGTCGTTGCCCGACGCGGCGTCCTGCACGTCGTATTTGAAGTTGTAGTTGGCTGGTTCCTACAAGCACACTTCCTTATAAGGATCCGTATCTAGGTACGCCTACAATAATTTATGATTCATAAACGCATTGATTATTTCTATAAATAGGAGAATTACCTACAAGGAGGCATTTATGGTAATTGCAAATATAAAGCGTGTTGGATTAAAGATCATATTATTGCATTCCATTGCTGCTAATGAGATAGTTTTGGAATGTAACATTTCAAACATTCGTATTACACTAAATTTATTAGTTATTTATACGTTTTATGGATGTAGTCATTAATCTACTAATTTTTCAACGGTTTACTCGTAAAACAAAACAAACGAAAGTGCTATTTGCGTTAATAAGCGCTTGAAGAATGCATTTTACGCGCTCCATGCATCTCATTACCGAATAATGTGCAGTATGAAGAAGGCAATCACAATTGGCCGCGATCTGAACCGATTAGTCTTATGTAATGCATGCGCGCATGCTTGTATCGAATTCGTAATAAGCGCGCGAGCAATAATTTCACACTAGCTCTCTAGAGGAGATTGCAAGGACTGCTAGGACGATATAAATAATTCAGCGGTTGGCGTACAGTAAACGAAGAGCCAGTTGATTGGTGTATGTACATTCAAGCCGGTGATTAATGAATTATGATAATGCACATTGCACTCGCGCGTCGGTATTGCAATTGAGATGTGTGTGCGCCGCCGCCGCCGTTACTTTCTTTTTTGGCGTTGGTAATTTCATGCGCGTTTTGGCTGATTGTCAGGCCAAGTAATTATTTTTCTTCGTTTGAAAGGTAACTTATTTACCTATTAAGGTTTTGGCGCTGGTGCAACATTGCGACATGAAATTAATTGCAAATTTTAACTGTTTAACCGAATAATTGCAGAATGTAAACAGTAATTTTACGAGCAGGAAATTGCTTAAACGCCATTATTTTTGTATTAAGAAGAAAAGAAAGAAAAAAGTAGACTTACCGATTGATCATCATAACCGCTGCCGCCGCCGTAACCACCCGCACCACCATAACCACCGCCTCCGCCTCCGCCGCCACCGCTGTAACCGCCTGTGGTGGGCGGCAGGTAGTTGTTGGTGGGCGCACCGTACTGATTATTGGGCCTGATGACCGCCTGCGTCTGGCTGGGCGCACCGTAGTTCCTGCTGGGAGCACCATACTGATTGGAGGGCGGCGGGGGTGGATTGTAAGATTGACTCGGTGCACCGTACTGATTGCTCGGCAGGTATTGGCTGGATGGCACCGGCGGCTCGCCGGCCACCAGCCCAATTGCAATCAACACGAGGACAATCTTAATTCCGCGCCAACAAAGAAAAGGGTTTAGTTTAACTTGCACTCTACTAGGATTTCGACTAGGACCAAGATATACATACCTTCATGTTGTAAAACTAATATCCAAAGCACAGAGCTGAAGACGGTTGATCTTGTTGTTGTTGTTGTTAGATGGCTGGTCGCGGGATGATCTGATCGTGATGCATCTCGGGTTGGATGGTTTATATACTCCAAATGCGATTATGTAGTGGGTGGCGCTCTGCTAAGAAATTCATTTTACTTTCATTCGCGGGGGGAACCTTGTACGCTGCGCATAGGCGCACAACGCGCGTGTCGTACTCCTCTCTTCTTCTTCTTCTTCGCGGTGCCATCATCATCATCATCATCATCCTAGTCATATTGCACGCAGAAATATGTTCTCATTTAAATTGAGTAAGTCTCGAGGAATTGATGCGAATGCGCGCTAATCGTATAAACGGAGAAATGAAGAGCAACAAAAAGCCGGACCGATATTGCAACATCCAGCCATTTGTTGCTGAATATTAAATCTAGAATATATTAAAAGAAGCCTTACGCACTTCATCATCATCATCCTCGTTGAGCGATCTGCTTTTCGATCGGGCGCAAAACCTATAATTAACTCTTACATCAATCCATATATTCTCCCATTCGGTATTAGGTGCATATGGATTAGAAATCTATCTATTTTCGCATATTAAATCGATTAAGTGTGGATGCAAAACAAAGGCAAACTGCAAAGCCATTCACCCGATTGAAAAGCACGGTGCAAAATTGCAAATTTAGACAAATTCAATTCACATCAATTATTGTTGTTTTGCGGGGCCCCGAAATGAAATTCAGATGCATTGTCCACATTATATAACGTTTGCGAAAAATAACGTGTTGCGATTTTCACATTAAATTGTAACTGCCGCCGCCGCCGACGCCGACGCCGCGCCGGTAGTTGTAATGACATAATAATGGTCTTGCGTGGGCCACCCGATTAGTCGCAATCTAGATTGCTGCGAAAAATGGCTTTGTTTCCCGAAACTTTTCATCGTCCTCCCAAATCATTTGGCGTCAATTAAACGACACGAGCGCATTTAATTTGCAATTATATAACCGCTAATGAAGTGGTAATTCACATTAAAACTAACAATAAAACAAAAACACTTGATTTGCATGAAACGCAAGCGTACACGATTTACGCATGCGATAGAGGATGCGCTCAGGCTCCGAGTGCTAATTTCTATTATTATTATGCAGGTTGCAATTACCTACGCACGTTTGGCAATCTTTAGCGTAAATTGGTTTAAGTTGTATGTTAGGAGGCTACATATTACTTAAATTATTTACAAGCGCACAGTTAAATTGAAACTTTTTATTACTGCATTACTTTGGTGAACAATGCATAATTTTGTTTCACATTTCCATGAAAAACAGACAATGTACTCGTGCAAGAGATCATTTTCCTAATTTTATGAATGGAGTGCAACGTTGAGAGAAGAAACAAACGTATTTTATGAATCAATAATGCATTCAATTGATAATTGAAATTAGATCGTGGAACAGTGTCTGTTTTGTTGTTGTTTTTGATGCATTCCAAGAATTACTTACTTAACTACTTACTTACTTACTTACTTACTTAGTTACTTGTATTTGAAGACGAAAGTCAATGTCATTGAATGAGTGCTCTATTTGTTATGTCGATAAGCGTAGGTTACGAACCAATTAATAGCATTGCCTTTGACCTATTTGTAATGAGCATGATGATGAATACACCTACGTTTGTTAGGGTTTTACAACAACGGCAACATGATGAATACGTAATCGGTTGCAAATAATCACTAAAAAAAGTTGATAATGTTGAAAAGGTATAATTATTACAGCAATGAGCAAATAACAGTTATTTTTATGGATTGACATCAAATTAATAACGTCTAGAAATTGAAACACCTACAAATGATGATAATTATTACAGCAAGCAGGCAGTCACCGATTAATATGACTTAATTTGCGCGGCGCAAGTTGAAAAAGATGCTGCGCGTAGGTTTATTGGATTCGAACCGATTAAGGAAAGATACAATCTCTCACTTACAATAACGATTAATGGAAACCAAGATACCTACTTGTTTTTTGTCTACAAATAATTTCGCAAACTTAATTACTTGTAAAAAGTTATAGTAATTAAGTAGCAGCTGGATAATGATTCGTTTTCATCGTGTTAATTCCATAATCAGTTTATATTCTATTCCAATTTGGGTTAAGTAAATTAAATATATTACAATTAATAATAATTTGAATACCCTTATGCAGAAACCAATTTATTATTAAGTACATCGATTAAAGTGCATGTATTTATTTCAATAAAATCATAACACTGTGAAATCATTTAGAAAACGTTGTCATTGTCGATTCCTTAAATGAATCCCTAGCGTGAGAATTTGTCCATCTATTTTCCAAACCGGCTAATTAGCAAGCCGCCGTTGGCATCGGGCAAGTCAAGTAGCCATCGACTTACCTTGCATTACATATAATTGCATTATTATTATTATTACTTAGCGTGTATTTTTAACAACGGTGCTGTGGTCATCAACAGCTCTTCGAAAGCAATTAAAACTAAAACAAAACTAGTTTACGGCCATGCGGTTGGTTGCTGGCGAGCATATTTCGCTCTTGCACAATCGACGCCGGCGCTCTTGCACGAACACCCACGCAAATGGCAATCAAACTCGTCAAACTTCCAATCTGGATCTTTATGCGTCTTGCTATGCGCAGTGCATAGAAAATTAAATTAAGAGTTAAGATTCTTTTTAAATCATAAACCTTGATATTATTTCCTGTCCTTTAACACTGTTGAGATGATGAATGATTTGACTGACGGTCATCTTTTATTCCTCTAACAAACTTGAGTGCCTGACGATGACTAATTGCAAGAAAAAGGGTATAATTAACTGCATTGTCTCAACGCAAGAGTAGGATATAATATTGCAAAATTATTACTTTTAAAATTTATAACTATGTTGGATTAATGTTTTCATTGCAGAATTTTACTTGTTTTTATTGCTTTTAGTGTAAATAACGAGCGGGCCAAGAAAGAAAGGCGCGCGTGAAATTGAAGAGTATCAAACTATCGTTAAACAAATGCATACATAACGAACGTACGAACGAACGAACGCATCGCTTGCAGCTTGACTAGGCTGCGCATCAAACGTAATCACGCGCGAGAGCATACCTAGTACTCCACATTATTTCAAGCATTTGCATTGTTCGCGTTTAGAATGTGCGCACCTTGAGCTGTCCGACTTTGCCGCGTCCGATTCGATTTTTATCATTTGACGCTTCTTCAGCTGAATTTTCCAAATCAAAAACTGGACCTAATGACATGATACATCAACGCGGCCACCGCCAGCACTAGTGTTACGTAATGTATCCACTACGTATTTGTTCATTGCGTGAAAGCATCACATCGTCGTCGTCGTCGCATTAATCGAAATTAATTCATGTTAATTGTAAATCACGGCTCGCTTGCGCGCGCGCGCTTTAATCAATCAAAAACGTGCGAGATGAATTCCCATTCAAATCAAATTAAAGTAAATTAAGAAGAAGAAGAAGCACAAGAAGGCGGACACCACAAACCATGCGCGTAGACAAAATTAACAAGTTGCTCAGTTGCGCTTGCGTAACGTATGTGTTTGTGTGTGACTCAAAATCAAATCATCCACGAGTGAAGAGTGAAGGGTAAACCGTTACTCAGACATCTTGCGAATGCCCATCACCGAATTCTGGCGAATGCGTAAATAATTAATTGAATTCGTATCAGATCCGATTATCATGGAACAGTGCTGTCAATCAATGAGATGAAAAACAATCTTACAATTACCTAGTTATTACATAATATTGCAAAGTATTGCGATTTGAAAGTGTTTGAAGAGGTTTTGTTTGCTGTTCATTGATAATATTCAAATCCAGTTTAATTGTCCCGGCATTGACTTTCCTTCAGCGAAGTGAAGTGACGAGCGAGCGCTAACAAGCAAGAAAATGACGAAAAACGCAATTACGATTAATCGAATGTCCCAATTTCATCGGCACTTCAATAACGAGTGCGTACGTACGTATTTGGCGATTTGGCATTCTCTAATCACACCAACATCTACCAACACACTTGTTGATAAAATTGGCCATATCTTCATCATCACCATAATAAGATATATAAATCTTTTATAACGCGATTATCGATTGAATAACACACTTTTATTCCACTTTTATTCATGCCTGATGGATGCCTGATTACTGGTATTTAGGTGGACATATTAATTCGAGGTGACGATGCAGATGACGGGAGAAGAAGATGAACAAATTGACTCGTTAAATGGCGCTGGCGACGAATCAATTTGCTGGCTTGTCAGGGATTCAATTATCAGGGACGACGATCCGTGACCGTCTTCTTCTTTGGCTTCTTTGCATACTACGTGCCCGCCGGGCTATCAGCCTTGATATTTCATTGCGCTCACCTCAAACGAGACGCTATTGTTATTGTTTTTGATCGATTTGCCTTAACCGATCTATATTTGGAGGATTCACCGGCTCTTTATTGCCAATCGCTTTGTTTAACAATAGTGTCATCGTTTTTTTTTTCTGTCCCTTGTGAAAACAAATTAAAATCGTGAATGGAAGTGTTGCGCAATTGAATCGTATAACGATCGAATGAAAGCATTATTTGCATTGCATTCGAGACAAATTTGTCCATTTAACGAGTTCCTAAATTTAATTTGCCGCCTGAAGAAGATTGAATTGAAGGAATGCAATTTAAAATCAATGACAAAATTTGCTTGGAAACTTTCCGAGTAATTATTATCAGCCTCCTCTACTACTATTTTGGCATAGCGTTTGTGTTGCAAAAGCTGAGAGGATGATGATGCAAAATCCGATTAGTGGTGCGATTTATTTGTTGACTATTAAATTGGTGCAAAGCAAGAGGTCATCATCACATCACCTGCTGCTGCTGCTGCTGTTGCTGCCAATAATAATTGTTATTAATGATACACGCCTTGATCTAATTATGAAACCGAATTACACGATGATTTACGCCGTGCGCGCTGAAACGAACGAACGAACGAAATATTCACCATATTAGGAAATACTTAAACGATGGCATAATTTTTAAAGCGTTGAAAACGCGTCATTATCAACTCATCCACGGTATTCATCAAACAGCCAATTGCCACAATCGCAATAGTCAATAATCGATGAGATAATTGCCCGCGTTAAATAAAAGCAGCAATTGAAGTGAATTTCAGTGAGAGGATTGCAGCAAGCAGAAAAAATACGGTTGTGCGATATTGTATCGTGGAGTCTATCAATTTCGTTGCGTTCTTTCACCAATGCCCTGCATTTGAGTGCGGCTGTGGCGCACTTGAGTAATAGTGACAGTAACGTCGTGTATTTTGCCCACCGATGGATGCGTTCATAATCGATAAGATATAGGTGTTGCATTTGCAAAGAGACATGAAAAAAATAGGCAGCCAAGCAGCTAGCCGAGTGCAGGTCGTATTGTGGCGATGCGTGTAATTTCTGCAATTGCCAAACATTAATTACAACCGTATTGATCGAGTGATTGTAATTCCGAGGCAAATCACTCACACTCCGACTCGGACTCGGGTGATGCGAATGCGAATGATGAACGGTATCGCCTGACGTTTGTTTTAATTGATGTGTAATTTATATAAAAGAATTTATTGCTGTGCGCGCGTTTTTTTCTTCTTCTTGTTCTTGCGTTATTACCCAACCAACCGATTGAGAGATGACCAGGTCGTCATTAACACACCGAAGACCAAAGCGACGAGTGTAATAGTTTTTACTAATTAAACGCCAGTCTGCAGACTGTTTTACTTTCATTCAGAGTGAATGAAATCATTTTGGCGGCCATTGCGTCATTTGCATTTAATTCGGTTAATTTCGATGATTTGACGTATTGCGAGCCAAAACGTCGATCGTCTTCGAATAACAGGCACGATCTTCGGTTATTTATGGACTTGCAACGGGCTATTACATCAATATAGACATAGATCTCTTCCACCGCGTATGGATCGATATTATTGATATGCTAAGCAAATGCAAACACGCACTGCAAACACTGAATTGATATAATTTGCGCATGGATATCATATTGCATCCATTACTTTTCCTATCGCCATCAAATTTTTCTTTCTTAAACTACGTGCGGTTATAAACGATGGCGTAATAACATGCGAATACATTTCATAGCTTTTGCGTAAACAATGTAATGCTTTGGAATTGCGCGCGAAATGGCAATAGAACTAATCAAAACACGCATAACGATGATATTAATATTTATGGATTGATTTCTCGCATCGGGCGTCATCGTCGAATGCGAGATGATGCCCTTTGCAACAAATCAAACTCGTTTGTTTGTTGCGCACGTGTGAAACATGATGTTTTTGCATTGGCAGCCGATTCAAACACATTCCAGCCGTTGGATAGATGGATGGCATATTTTATAAATGCCGGCG
>JARJDR010016224.1:0-52284 GCA_030264135.1 Myllaena sp. GC000078 | reverse complement strand
GGTTGAAGTACCGGTGATGAAGACGAAATGCGAGCGACCACCCTCATAGTCATTGCGGTAGCCAAAGCCGCGGAAAGAGTCGAAATTGTTGACGGTCAACGTGTTTGAGCGCAAATCGACATTGGTGACGACACTATCGTCTTCGGGTGTTGTTGTTTCTTCGTTGTTGCTCACAGGCGTCGGGGTAGTAGCTTGTGCCTGTTCTTGTTGTACATTATTGTAGTTGAATTGCACTGGAAGCGGATGGTGGTAACCGAAGGTCTGCACGATGGGCGTTTGAGGAACGTATTGAGGAACATAGGTTTGCTGATAAGGCAGGGCCTGATGATAAGCCACCGGTTGATAGTAGGGTTGATGGTGTACCGGCGCGGGGGCGGAATAGTAGAATTGCGGGTAGCCGGCGTGGACCGCCGCCAGGCATGTGGCAATCACCTAAGAGATTCAAATCACCGCTTTCACTTTCACCATCATCTTGTTACATTTAAATGACATTTCTAAGAGGTTCCAGTTCGTATATTTACATACTTAAATCCTAAAGTGGCTTAAGTAACATTGTTTACTTGAATACGATCCGAATTAATGGCGCCCGCGCGGTAAAAATGGTAAAAGTTCGCTTGCCTTGTGCAATGAGACGTGAAAAGTATGCGTCAATTTAAGTCGTCTTAAGTTAATTTATCATTTTTATGACCGGTGCCGCTTCGTCAATTGAAACTGGACCACGCATTGCATAACATTTATGATCCGCCGGACAATAAACATATTCGGGGACTCGTTTTTCTGGTAGACCGGCGCGTTTTTTAAATGTCGTGACATTTCTCCGCCGACGAAGGACCTTGACGCGCATGATTCGGTGGACCATTTGCGCAATTGCACCTTAAGTCGAGCAATTTCGACTCATACCGTATGTCGTATGAAAGGCGATGTCCGTGAAAAAACCGTGCATTGAGCGAACCGGTAATTGGCCGTTTGCAAACACCTTGTCTTGATGGGCGTGTTATGATTGATTGACCGCTAATTAATGTTTAGAAATGAAGAAATTTGAAAAACATACAGCAAATCAGGAAGGTAAACGAGATTGACATTTATAAACAAATTCGGTAATGACGCGTTACTTTGGGGCGCGTTGTTTGTTACTTATTCTTGTAAAGTCCAAGGTGGCCCATTATCAGGGCGTCCTTGAGTTGATACATAATTATAATTTAACAGTGATTTTTAATTACTTACTTTTATTTGAATAAGGCCCACGCGTGAGATTAATTAATTAATTAAGCACCCACCAAGTCACCTTGAATTATACAATATAGCTACTGATTAGTGTTTCCAAAAATCTGGATTGCATGTTAATTTGATTGAAATTTGATAGTGCGTTAGTCTTAAATTATCAATAATAAAACTAATGCTAATTGCTTACAATGAATTGAAACATGATTGTATTTGTGAAATTCCACTCGAACAAGTTGCCACCCTTTGTTTTGCGAAACAAATTCACAAAGCACACAAACGCGAGCGATGCAGAACGTCTGCGCGACGACAATGAGCCGATTTTTGGCGCGCGTTTATCAATTTATATCATCGGTCAATCGGATCGCCTTGATGGCTGCGCGCAGCTTCTTGCAGCCGGCTGTGGTGGCGGGCGGCTTACGTACGTTTGAGAATATTCCCCTCCGAAAAAAGAACGCCAAGAAGAAGAAAGAATGCGCCATTTCGTCTGGGCGGCACCTTTCTACCGTGCGCTAACGTGCTCGTGTTAATGTCGTTGTAATGTTGTAATTCTATGAAATTGTTGACTTAATTATTGACATTTATTTTTGGTCTTGGATCCTTGTACGCGCCCAAATCGCCAATGCATGTTTATTTTGTGCAGGCATAAATATTTATGAATGGCAGCCCGATTTGTTGGTAGCTCGAGTTGTTTATAGAAATTTTTATAAGATAATTATTTCATCAATGTGCACTCTGTGGGTGAAGAGGATTTTCTATTCACTTTCGTAATATGAAACGTGTATGGTGCGGAGATTCTGCCGGTTTTTACGGGCGCAATCTGTCTTTTTCAATTTGCCACCCTCGCAATGTTTCTTCCTCCGTGTTTTTTTATAGTCCGCTGCGGTCCGATAGGGGATCGCGTGGAGAATCGTAAATTGGCACTTTCTAAATAATTAAGGCTGTTGATTCATCTCTCAAGGATCCTTTTCTCTCCACTCGCGCAACCCAAACACAACCGAACCGCATCGCTGCGGGCTACGTGATATATAAAATGCAGGGCTCTGAGCATAATTCTTTAGGAAAAAACGCGCCGCAAAAATAGTACGTACGCAATGTCGATTTCGATGCTCATATGAAAGAGCGACTGTTTTTTTTAAATGTCATCTGCGCACATATTGCGCCGTATTGCTCAAGTGACCTTTTGCGCGGCGCTGAAGAGCGACGCCGGCCAACACCCTGCTCCACATAACCGGACTCCGCCGAATTTTTCAGCGTGCGTGCGCCGTGTGTGATTTATCGGACGTTATGTGGGCAGCGCGATGCTCTGAATATTCGACGCGCACGCATAAACAAAATGTCACGCGTCTGCAAGAGTCGATCAATTAGCAATCGATTCGGATCGATCAATCCGAAAAGCAAGTTTTTCGAAATCGACACTGAACAGTGAACATTGAACTTGAAACAAGTCGCCGCTGTCGTTTGAGTGGCACGCCCCGTTCATTTACGCTACGCTCTGATTATTTAATACCCTCGGCAAACACCCGCTTCCAATTTTCGCGTTCATTTCGCAGTCTGCACAATGGCGTCATCCAATTATGGGACTACCGCATGTGCACGCTGCTGGAGAAGTTTGACGAGCACGATGGGCCCGTGCGCGGCATCTGCTTCCACAGCCAGCAGCCGCTCTTCGTCTCCGGCGGCGATGACTACAAGATTAAAGTATGCATAAATCATAACGCGCGCGCGTGTTTAATCACCTGATATCAACGTGCATAATGCACATTGTTCATCATCCACATTGGCAGGTTTGGAATTACAAGCTGAAGCGCTGTATCTTCACGCTCCTGGGTCACCTGGATTACATTCGCACGACCATGTTCCACCATGAGTATCCGTGGATCGTGTCGGCGTCGGACGACCAAACGATTCGCATCTGGAATTGGCAATCGCGCGCCTGCATTTGTGTGCTCACCGGGCACAATCACTACGTGATGTGCGCGCAGTTTCATCCTAGCGAGGATCTGCTGGTGAGCGCGTCGCTGGATCAAACCGTGCGCGTGTGGGATATCTCGGGGCTGCGCAAGAAGAACGTGGCACCGGGGCCGGGTGGGCTTGAGGAACACCTCAAGAATCCGGGCGCCACCGATCTCTTCGGACAGGCGGATGCGGTGGTGAAGCACGTGCTCGAGGGTCATGATAGAGGTGTGAATTGGTCGTCTTTCCATCCGACGCTGCCTCTGATTGCGTCCGGTGCCGACGATCGCCAGATTAAGTTGTGGCGCATGAATGATGCGAAGGCATGGGAGGTGGACACGTGTCGCGGACACTACAACAACGTGTCCTGCGTGCTTTTCCATCCGCGCCAGGAGCTGCTCCTGTCGAACAGCGAGGACAAGAGCATTCGCATCTGGGATATGTCGAAGCGAACCTGTTTGCACACATTCCGCAGGGAGCATGAACGCTTCTGGGTGATGACGTCACATCCGTCGCTGAACCTCTTCGCCGCTGGTCACGATTCGGGCATGATCATCTTCAAATTGGAGCGCGAGCGGCCCGCGTACACGGTGCACGGCAATATGCTGTACTATGTGAAGGAGCGCTTTGTGCGCAAGTTGGATTTTACCACCGCGAAGGACCAACCGGTGATGCCGCTGCGTGGCGGCGGGAAGAATCCTGTCTACAGCATGTCCTTCAATCCGGCCGAGAATGCGGTGCTGTTGTCGATTCGCGCTAGTAATGTGGATGGCAACAACTACGATTTGTACACGATTCCCAAGGAGCACGAGGGAGAGTCGTTTAGCGAAATGGATAATAAGCGGTCGCCGGGGAATACGGCCGTGTGGGTGGCGCGTAATCGTTTCGCTGTGTTGGATAGAAACATGCAGTTGAGCATTAAGAATCTGAAGAATGAGACGACGAAAAAGGTGCAGACGCCCGCGTGCGATGAGATCTTCTACGCCGGCACCGGAATGCTGCTTCTTAGGGATATGGATCATGTTACTTTGTTTGATGTGCAACAACGACGAACCATTGCGCAGCGTAAGTGCGATCCTCAAGAGGATATCTAATTGGATTCTCCATGATTGTTGGGATTTCTTTACAGTGAAAGTGGTGCGCTGCAGATATGTGGTGTGGTCTGCTGATATGTCGCATGTAGCGCTTCTCTCCAAGCACTACGTAACCATCTGCAATCGCAAACTGGAGCAGTTGTGCTCGATCTACGAGAGCATCAAGGTAAAGTCGGGCGCCTGGGATGATTCGGGTGTGTTTATTTACACGACAAGTAACCACATCAAATATGTTCTGAATAACGGGTAAGTCGATCTGTTAAGTTAAGTTTTTTGCATTACGGAATGATTGTTTGTGTAGTGACAACGGCATCATTCGTACACTCGATCTTCCTATTTATATCACTCGCGTGAAAGCCAATAATCTATTCTGCCTCGATCGCGAGTGCAAACCGCGCGTGCTCACCATCGATCCGACCGAGTACAAATTCAAACTGGCGCTCATCAATCACGATTACGAAGAGGTGTTGTATATCGTGCGCAATTCGCGGCTCGTCGGGCAGGCGATCATCGCCTACCTGCAGAAGAAGGGCTATCCGGAGGTGGCACTGCACTTTGTCAAAGACGACAAGACCATCTTTGCGCTGGCGCTGGAATGCGGGAATATTGAGGTAGCGCTCGAAGCGGCCAAGTCGTTGAACAATCCGGCATGTTGGGAGAAGTTGGCCGAGGCGGCGCTGATGCAAGGCAATCACCAAGTGGTGGAGATGTGCTACCAACGCACAAAGAGTTTCGATAAACTGTCTTTCTTATACCTGATTACTGGTAATTTGGACAAATTGAAGAAGATGACGAAGATTGCTGAGATTCGTAAAGAGCGATCGGCGCAATACCATGGCGCGTTGCTATTGGGCGATGTTGAGGAACGTGTGCATATTTTGCGCGCGGCGAATCTCACGTCTTTGGCTTATCTAACGGCGGCTACCCATGGCCTTGACGAGCAGGCCGCCGAATTGAAGGAGTCCTTCGGTAATAAACCCGTGCCTGAGGTGCTGCCCAATGCGAAGTTTCTGCGACCGCCACCGCCAGTACAAGCGGCCGAGAATAATTGGCCGTTGCTCACAGTCAGCAGGGTAATCCATCCCATACGTCGATTATAACATAAGCGAATGAATTTGTGTGTTTTTGCAGGGTTTCTTCGAGAACGCTTCCATGAAGAAGACGACTGCCCATATGGCGACACTAGATGTGGATCCGGACATCGATATCAACGTGGGTGAAGCAGAAGGTGGGTGGGCTGATGATGATGAAGATGTGGATCCATTGGAGGACACCAAGAAACGCACGGAATCCGCTTCCGGTGACAACGAGGGTGGATGGGACGTGGAGGATGCGGACTTGGAGATTCCCGATTTAGGTCCAACGCCAAGTGCGTCTCAAGGAGACGGTGGGTACATTCACCTACCGAGTCAAGGGCCATCGCAATCGACCGTCTGGACGAAGAACTCGGAACTGCCGGCGGATCATGTCATGGCAGGCAGTTTCGAGTCGGCGGCGCGCCTCCTCAACTCGCAGATCGGCGTCGTCAACTTCCTGCCCTATCGCAAATGCTTCCTCGACATGTTTGGCTCTTCGCGCACGGTTGCTTCGTGGCAGCAGCATGTGCCGCCCATCTTCAGTTATCCGCAGCGGAGCGGCAAGGATGCGGGCGGCAAGGGCCAGCTGCCGGTTGTCGCGATTAAACTCTCCAACCTGGTGCACAAACTGCAAGTGTGTTACCAGCTGACCACCGGCGGCAAATTCACCGAGGCCATCGAACGCATGCAGGAGCTGATGCTGCAAGTCACCCTGCTTGTTGTTGACACCAAACAGGAGATTTCCGAAGCACAACAGCTGTTGAAAATATGTCGGGAGTATGTGGTTGGTTTGAAGATGGAGACGCTGCGTAAGAGCCTGCCAAAGGCGTCGGCCGCTGAGCAGGAGCGTCAATGTGAAATGGCCGCGTATTTCACACATTGCAATCTGCAGCCAATCCATCAGATTCTCACACTGCGCACATCGCTTAATATGTTCTTCAAACTGAAGAATTATAAGACGGCATCGTCGTTCGCCAAACGGTTACTTGATCTCGGGCCACGACCGGAGGTCTCTCAGCAGGCGAAGAAGATTTTGCAGGCGTGCGAATCGAATCCGACGGATGAATTCAAGCTGGCGTATGACGAACACAATCCGTTTAATTTGTGCGCGTTCTCTTACCGACCTATCTATCGCGGCAAGCCGGAGGAAAAGTGTCCCTTGTGCGGCGCTTCGTATATGCCCGCTTACAAAGGCAACGTTTGTAACGTTTGCGAAGTGGCCGAAATCGGTGTGGATGCAATCGGTTTGCGTATAAGTTATCATCAATTCCGCTAATAGAACGCAAACTTAAAACTAAATTATAATAATGTGTATTTCCATGGTTAAGTATTGCTACGAATTTGTGTACGGAAGAACAGAAAACGTTCGCTTATAAATATTAGAATTAAATAAATACCAATACGAACTGACTTTTGCGATTTTTACGATATATTACATTAAGTTTCAGAGAGAAAACGCAAAGCGAGGTAAACGGAAATATGGCAGCTGAGTGCGAGAAGACAAGCGAAAGCGGTAAGTGAAGAACACACATATCTCTCGTCAATTGTGATATTAGTGGTAATGAAGTTTTTATAATTTATTGTATTGAGTTCTGTCAACATGGAAAAGTACAAATATTGCATTGCATTACACCAACTTCTAGTCCGGAATTGTACAATTTGTCTTTTTGTTGCCGTTCATCTCTCGCTGTCGATTCTTTCGCACACATTTGTCTCTTTGCACTCATTCCTGAGAAGTGGTTGTTAGCTTTCTCAATCCTAATCCCAATCTCTCTTTAACTCTACCTCTCCTGCATATGCTGTTAATCTATCACCTTTTTTTGTTTAACATTTCTCTGTTTGGTTTTCTCTTGTCAAGTTGTTGTTATGTTGTTGGTAATTTTGGTTGTTAATGATGCTCCGCTCTCGGTCATTGCGGAGAGGTGAAAAACACCCCCCCGCGCGAGAGCGTGCTTCTTATTTGTTCGTTTTCAATTTTATATATAAAATTTTCAATAAACATGCATACTATCATAGATATAGGGATTTTATTTTTTGGTTGGTTTTCCTTTGTTTATTTGCTCGTGTCCAGTGCCACTACTAATATAATAGTTTCACTTTATTTCTTTATTAATAGTTATCTTTTTTGTATTCAATTTCATTTTATTATAAGATCACTCTTCTTTGCATTTTGCCGAATTAGTCGCGTTAGTATTTGTTTTTCGGTTTTCGGTTATACTTTGTTTATTTGACACAGCCCTCACTGAGATTTCCTAGTTATCGCCATCTCTCACTATTTAGCCTCCTTCCGCAATTTTTACATTTTATCTCTCCGCATCGCAATCAAATCGTCTTCGTCTTCCGTGTGTTTGCAATTTGTATAAATCGTACTACAATACTATAAGTGGTCTCGTTTTTCTTCTGGAATTGAACGCGCGCCACGTCGCGTATCTTCTTCGGAGCGGAAGGGTGGAAGGGAAGGTAAGGTTCGTTTTTTGTATTGCACATCTTCTCTCTCTTCTCCAACATGTGTCGCGAGGAACGTAGGATTTAAAACAGTCTTGTGTACTCTTGTACTTGTACTTTGCCGGTTTGCATTCGTTTCGTGGAAGGAAATGGGGGGCATGGGTGGGTGGAGGAAGGTGAAGATGTAGTTCTTCTTCTCATACGCGTTCCGCAAATATATTCGCATCACGTCGCTCGTTTTTTTTTCTTTTTGTTAGCTTTATTAATTTATTAAGTATGATTGTTCCATTTGCAGCATTGTAGTAGAGTAGTAGAGTATTAGTTAGTAAATAGTAACGTGTGATAATTTCTTCTATTTCAATCACTTCGTCTCGCTCCCGTCATTATGCTATGTCTCTGCTCTATTTGTTTTGTTTGTTTTAAGGGAGAGTTTGCAATCACTGTCCGTTCCACATATCATTGTCCGTTTTGTTTTTAATTAGGTGGTTTTTGCGTTGGTAATCATCATCCTCCTGGCTTTTTATAATTCGTAATGAAAACATATTCCTACTTTTATAAGTTGACTAACAACAACTAACGTCAATTAGTTTCATTTAAATATCATTTTCATAACTTGAAATTGGTATCATATAGCGATTACAAATAATTTTTTCTTTAAATTTATTTATAAATAGCAAATAGTTTTTTGTTTTCTTTTCTTTGTATGTCATTTTGTGTTTCGTTACGGGGGTGATGGTCGGTTTGCGATGACCATCCGCAATTGATCAGTCGTCGTGGATGGGGTGTGGTTTGATTGTGGTAAGTAATCTTTTTGTAAGTAATCATTGCGGTTGAGTGGTGTGGGTTGGGGGAATTTGCCTTGGGCCGTTTTCTCCCATCATACACAATAGTTATTTTCATTTAAGAATTAATTCATATATGACAATAATACACACAAATTTCTTTTGTTTACCATTATGACACTGGACAATAAGCAAAGAAAATGACAACAATTTAAATACACTTATCGTCAATGACCCAATATGAATTTGACGTATTAGTTTTCGCTATTTTTTTCTTTGTGTCTTCTTCGTGTGTGGTAAGTAAGTAAGTAAGTATATTATTTACTCAGTGGCGCAATGAATGAATATAAATAGTATTTCATTTCTTTTTTGGTTTTGTAATACCTCTAATATATTATACTTAAGTTAATTTAATTTAATAATTAATATAGTTTTAAATCGAATTAGGAGAGACGAGAAGAAACGAGTAGTAAACGTTAAAAGTAGTTTATAGAGCGTTAATATAATAAGTTAAGTCAAAAATGGCGGAGGAGGAGTATAAGTTATGTAATTATATTATGCGCGTGTTGACTTTCTATTAATCAATATACAATAATATAATCGTCGCGAAAGCATGTTCATGTTCATTTCCTATCAAATATCAATTTTTGGGTTTTTTGAATCCGGTTTGGTTTGACCATCAAATGTTTGCGTTTGAGTTTTGTGCCTTTTTGTGCATATGAATTCCTGTGTTTTGGTGGATGAGGGGGTGTCGGTGGGTGGGTGGGGGTGGTTTGGCGGTAGATCTCTGCTGATATGTCGCTACATCCGCGGAGCGGTGTAAAATTGTCGAGCGTCACGCCGAACGAACGAACAACGCGACGCGGGGCCGTCCCAACACTAATCATACATAATAATAAAATGCTATGCCTTACGCCTTACGCCTTACTGATCGACCTAGTTTTGGTTTTGGTGTTCGTGTAAATTCCCTCAATCCTTCCTCTTCTTCTCCGTCACCTCTTGCCCAGCTATATTTTATTATTATATTAATCATTCTTTTAGTTTTCTTAATAACATGGAAGCAAAAAACCGGCCCCGCCATATCGTCGTTGAACGGTCGAAACGTCCGCTCGTCGCCGCCGTTTGTCGTCCGGCATATTTTGCATAATCGCATTGCACCATTTGGTTTCTTCTAAATATCATCATTTTAAATTCATCCTCTGATCTTCGCGTCATCATCGTAGTCGTCGTCGTCTTTGACAGGTTGTAAAACGTACAAACTTTTGCCACTTATGCTAAAGCTAAATGTATGTATATTTGTAATAAGAACGTTTTTGTTTTTTTTCTCTTATAATAAGTTATTGCATGAATTACAGTTTTTTATGAGGTACTGTACTTCCTAATAATTATAACCTCTGTACATATATATGTAACGTATTTTTTTTTGTTTGTTGCACTCGTTTATATAATAATAACCACCATAGTTTGTTCTTTGTTTGTTTCTTTGTAATGCAGATTTGCACATTTGGTTTTTTTGCGGCTTTGCCTCCTCGTGATCATTTCGCAGAAGCCCCGAACGTGTGTTTGGGTTTGTTGGGTGCGGGCGGGGTAGTTGTGAGAGCGAAAACAGAAAACCGAGGATATAGTTTTTGTCCCTCACTTATACATGGTGTGGCGTTAAGTTGTTTTATTCGATTCCTTGCTATCTGGTTTTTTTTGTTGTTTGGTTGGTTGCTATATTTATATATATAAATTTGCCTTCGTTACGTCGTACACACACAAAATATTTGGATGAAGAAGATATAAATATATGTATATAGAACAATGTGGTAAAATTTTCGTTTCCCGCATATTTGCTTTTTTTTTCATTAAATAGGGTTTCAATAAATGGAATGCATCTGTATCTGCTGTCACAACAATATTTGAGCTATATTGGTGCTCGCCTCCCCGTTTTAGCATAATTGTTTAAGGGGGAATGGATGGGTGTTTTATTGGGGGTGGGAGGTGGGGAGGTGAAGCGCCATGTGGGGGGAGGGCGGCGTCGTCGCCGACACCGCAAGGGGGGCGAGAGACGACGCTCCAACCGCTTTGAGCCACATACGCACGCGCCTTACGTGCGATCTTATTAAGTTTGATCCGGAATTGCACGGCTCGCAAGCGGGGAACGTCGTCTCGCAACACAACAGCTACACACTTATAGAGAAAGTAACCAATAGGAATATGACTATATTACACTTACGCTAGAGGTCTACACAACACACAAAGAGTTTTTTTTAAGTCTCGTTTAAAGAGAGTAGTAGTGATACGTAATATCAATCGTTCTGTAACCGTTTGTTTGGGATTTGGTTGCTTCCCTTTATTTCGCGGTAAATATCTTGTATCAAATCGTGCAAGTACCATATGTGTGTATGTTTTTTGCGTTGTGTGTGATGTGTGGAACATAGGTATTCAAATAATGTAGTGGGGCTGGGAATGTCTTCTTGGGGATAAGGGGAGGAAAATGGGGATATTGTGTGTGTGTGCGTGGGAGGAGGACCGGGTAAAGAACCAAAGTTATCATATGTATGACGCACGGCGTGTATGTATAAAGTACCTAACTTCCTTGTTTTGCCAGCAATATTTACTCCCATCTTTATCCATTATATATCAATTCAATCATATCATTAAATACGTAGATAATATTTTTCGCTATACAATTAAAAATTCATGAAATTTACACATCAAAGAGTCGTTGTTCTGCGTGTTTTTTTTTGTTAATTATTTTTAATGTAGTTTTCCGTAATATTCGCGGATTCAATAATTCTCTTCTTATATGAGTCATCGTTTTTCTTTAGGCCAGAATCACCGAGTTCCCTAGTCATCATCATCATCATCATCATCATCTCGCACCGTTTATTTGCTTTGGTATATCGCTCGATCACGTGGTGTCTCGCGGCCGATTTGTTTCATTTTGTATTTTGCTTGATTTTTACCTAACTATTTCCAGTTTTTTGTGCATTCGTCTATACGCCCCTTCACCGCAATCAGCGCGCGCCTATGGATGAGTGAAAGTGGCGCCTGGGGGGCGTAATCAACATTTTTTTCCTATTAAATTTAATTTACTATGTACATACTAAGTTATTCTCCTTGCTTCCTGTGATCGCAATCAAATCAATCAATCAATCGATCGAAATTGTTGTTGTTTCGTTTGTTTGCTGGTTAATTTCTTTTATTCTTGTGTATGTGGGTGGGGTGGTGGTGGGTTTTTGGTACCTGGAGAGGGGCGCGTTGTTTCTTTCCATTTCTTGGTTTGGTATTTGCATCCTTCGCATTAAGTACAACAAGTCCCGAGGGTGGATTGGGCGTCCGTGTGCGTTTCAAAACATGCCGCCAACCGCAAGCTAATCTCTCTTCCTAATCACACCGTATTTGTGTCAATCATTTGCAGCACTCCTTCTTCCTATCTCGTTTAGTATATGTATATATGTATAATGTATTTATATTTTGTTTAGCTCTCGCCGACTCTCAAGTCAGTCGTCGTCCTCCGCTATCAATATAATATATACTCTAAGATTCGGGCGCTGGGATTCGTTTCGCGAACGCGGTGTAGTAGTAGTAGTAGTACTTTTTTTTTGCTTAATATTCTTACAATTTTTTTGCAATCGATTTTTGGTTTTAATATCAAGGTACAATGGTCTTATATAAAAAATAGTAGTAAATAGAATTTTTCTTGTTTGTATTAATTTTTTTAGTTTTGGAAGTTGTTGGTTACTTCTTAGGTTTTCTTCTCGTAGAGGGTGGAATGCGTGGAAAGTGGGAAGTGGGATGTGTGTTTGTGGCACAACATGCCGAGCCACCGATCGCGTCGATCGCATTTATTAAATATTGCACTTGAATAGATTGCATCTGGTAAAATTGTTTAATATCAATTTGTTTGCGGGGACGGATGGTGTCCGCGGTTATCGCGCCCGGAATGTTGTCGCCTAGTGAAAGTGAAAGATTCATATATGTATAGAAAAGTGTTTTTCGTGATCGGTGATGGTTGGAGAGAGCGGGAGGGAGGGAAAGGAGTGTGTCATGTATGTATGTCTCTATCTCGGGGTATGTTCAAACGGCTTTCTCGCCAATTTCTCTCGCACAATTCAAACTATAAAACAATGTCATAAAAACGCTAAAGGAAACTAAAAACAGGAAACACAAATACAAGAAGAAGAAAAAACAAAACACGTCGACGGCCTGGCTTCTTTGCAGTTGTAATTGAAAATTCGGTCAAATTTATTAGCAAATATAAATGAAAAATAAATGAAATCAATATGCGAATTCGACAAAACCAAAAAATTAAAAAATAATTTAACTGTATAGATTCGAAAGAAGAGAGCAAGATAGAAGATAGTACAAAAGAAAAATCAAATCAAAATTATATCGTAATAAATGAAGTCGTCTGCAATAAATAATAATAAATAAAATCTATTCTTTGTGAGTACAGATCCAACATGAATCCGTTTCGAAATTACCTCCCTCCTCTCCTCTGTGTTTTTGTTTCAATAACACCTGCATTTATAATCTCTCCTTGCAACTGCCGATTGTTATCCTTGTATAGTATATCAGATTCAGATTCCCTGCTTCTTCTGCTCTGCTCTTCGTTTGCTACTCGTGGTGTGTTCATAGAGCGAAAAATTAATATTTATATAATGAACCGAACATAAAACACAAAACACACTGAAAAATTTGCGCGTGCGCGCAATTCGCAACGGCGCGCCGCATCCCTCTTAAGCGATAAGAGCCGGCGACCGTTGCTTGGACTAGCGAATACATATCATTATATATAATATTATAAATACACAAAACACGTACATAAATATGAGATAATTAACTAACGTAAAATTAATTGAAAATACTCGAGAGAAAAATCATAAATCAAAATGAAACACATTACGGAAATTGTGAATAAATACTAGAATATATAATTTACTATAAAGCGAATTTGTATGCTTTGTTTTTTAATCGATCCATACCAGATCGATTTCCTCTCGTTATTTCTTTCCTTCATTCTTCATCATTCTTCTTCTGCTGCTTTAAGTTTAAATCTTAGTTAGTAAATTTCTTTGGATGTTGCTTGTTTCCTCTCTTTACGACGATCGGCGCGGTTGAACCGATCGCTCGCTCGCGAAGCAATGGCACGAAATCTCGCTTAAAATACAGATCGTTATTTAAGTCTTTGTTTGTTGCTTATTTTTCCACTAGGTTTGTTCGTTTTCTTGCGATTGTTTTGTTTTTGCATTTTGTTGCATAATACCATTTTCTTTTTCGCTAACAGAATATCATTTGTTATTCTTCCCATTTTATGAAATTGTTTGCTATATATGTTGGAGCAACGCCCTGTATGACTAGCATCGAATTAACTTTATAAGTACATCAAAGCCTCTACGAGGTTTGCGTGTCGTCAATAATTCTCTCATCTTGCATTGGTTTCTTATGTGTGTGTGTGTGTTTTTTTTTTCTTGTATAAATGATCGTTTCATCGTCATTTGTTATGTTAAATTATTATTATAATAGGGTAACGTCCGTGCTGCCAGCCGTCGCTGCCACCTCTCCAACGCCCCCGCACACCCTCCCACCAAACGTCGCCGCATCCTTTCTTTAAATATCTAACAGATCACATTTGCATTTACGTGTCACACGTGTGATTCGATCGGAGTTTTGTTTTCCATCCCTCAATAAATAATTATTAAATACACTATGGATGCGGCGGCGCGGTGGTGGGGCGACGCGCGTGCCGCAACATGGCGGCGGCGACCTGCGGCTGCTGCAATAGTGCCGCGGCCGCCACCGCCGCCGTCGCCGTCGCTGACTGCTGCTGCTGCTGCTGTTGCGGCGGCTGCGGTGGTAGCGCGACGACGCCGCCGCCGCTCTATGTCGTCTTGCTCTTGTTCGTCTTGAAGCTCACCTGCAGAACGCGATTGCCCAGCGTGTAGCCGTTGAGCGACTGGATGGCGACGACCGCCTCGTCGTAGTTCGTCATCGTCACGAAGCCGAAGCCCTTGCACTTGTTCGTCTGCAGGTCGCGAATCACCTTCACGCTCTGCACGGCGCCGAACGGGCCGAACAGCTGCCAGAGGACGTTCTCCTCCGTCTCCGGCGCCAGATTGTACACGAATATGCACCAGCCGGAGCCGTTCATCGCGTTGCCGGGCAGCATCGAGTTGGCGAGCAGATCTCCGGCCAGCGGAGAGTACCTATTGTATGGCGCCACCAACGGTCAGCACAATGTGCTGCAGAGCGGGAGATGGGGGGATTGTGCACACATACCTGAAGCGTCCGGTGGGATGGTGGATGGGGCCGGGGAAGCGGCGCGTTGCCTGCGGCGCCAGATAGGCGGCGAGCGGCGGGATCGCCTTGTTGTTGTTGCTGGGGTTGTTGGCGAACTTGACGGTGATCGGCTCGGTGGAGCCCTTCGGAATGGTGCCGTTCAGCTCCTGGATGGCGCGCTCCGCCTCCATGCGCTGATCGAAGCGAATGAATCCCACTCCTTTGGAAAGTCCTAGATGACAAATGTCACCACTCGATATCATTGCTGTGTTCCTGGGGGGGTGGTTTGTGCAACCGGTGCGCGCGACAAGATGGCCGCCTATCGACCCGCTCACGCGACATTTAACACTAATCTCATCCTAACTATTTTACGCATATCCCGTTCGGTTTAAGTGCATTTTAAATGTTTCCAAGTTTATGGTTGATCCTGGTGTCGGGGGTGTGTGTACATCTCGTTTCTTTTTGTCGATCGTGTGTGTTTTTTGCATTATATAGCACAGAATGTGAAAGTAACAAAGGAGAAAACTCAACACGTAAATAAATAACTAGCAAATCATCATGGATCGTAAACAATAAAATTCACATCATGCGTGGTCTCGGGTGCCAAAAATATTGCAAATTAAACTCGATACAAGCGGTCACATAGTTTATGGCGGGCACACGCAACTCAATCGACAGAGAAATAACAAAATGGACATCAAAAACTCAGCGAACTTAATCGTAAACGCTTATTGATGAAACGAAAATACCGAAATATTCGTCAGTTCAGAGGGGCTGGGGGAGGGTTTGGTGCATTCAAATCAATACTGCCCATCGTTTTATTTTGTCCTTAATTTCGGTCATATTCGCGCGGCCAACCAATTGTCCAAGAATTTTTGCAGTTATTTATTTAAGCATCGAATAGGTGGAGATTACTCTTGTTTTGAACGCCGAACCGAATGGATTCTTTTTTGCACTTCCTGTTTTGCTTTGCTTTCTCATTCTCTTCTTTTTTGACACAGTGACTTCTTTGTAAGTTGTGTTTGGTGGGGTGTTTTCTTTTTAAACATATTAGAGAGAGAAGGTGAGAGTACGTACCAGGCATATTCTCTCCGGCCCCCGTGACAAATTGACGTACTAGGGAAGAGAAGAAAAAAACGCAAAATATAGGTATACAGTAAGACAAATATAATAATAATAATAATGATAATAACGATAATAAATAACGAACGATAATAATGGTACGAGAGCCTTATAAAAACAATATCGCATTTACGCATCTTTTTTTTCATACGAAGCGTCTCACACGTTGTTTTTTCGTGCGGTGGGAGAAATGCGCGAGGTTTCCTCTTTTTTTTATGTACTTGCATTTTCCACACGAGAATGAATCATGATTGTCTACCACATTCATAACGGTATTATGCAAAGGCTAGAAATTAGGATAATGCTCGTCCGCATCATGTCTTCGATTCCAAACAACGAAACGAACGCAATGCAAATCAAATCAAAAAACGGAGGAACGCAATCAAATATTGAATAAAATCTGCAATCTGGTATGTTGATGTATATTTCTGGTATGTCGGTATGTCTTGTTTTACAATGTGGCATCAACACTACTATGCAGAAGAATTACTTGAATTTTGTTCACCGTTTTTAACGGCACGTTTAATCACTTTCTGGTGCGAAAGTCAATTCAAAGTTACACAGCAACAAAGTTACGATTGATTTGTTTTTTGGTCTGATTTAAGATCGCGCCGGTTTAGTTAACAGTTAAGAGATAGATAGATAGATAGAGAGAGACGATTTCAGGAGGCAATGAGAGAGATGGCGAACTAGGCTATTATCCAGCTACTGATGTGGTTACCTGAGATGTTGTCGCAGAGGATGCGCGACGTGATGATGCGGCCGTACGGGCTGAAGAGCGCCTCGAGGTCCTGCTGCGTCATGTTCTTCGGCAGGCCGGAGACGTACAGGTTGGCGCCTTTGATCGCCTCCGAGCTGGGTCGGGCGTATGACACCTGCACACACCGCGCACAGAAACAACCCCAAACCACTTCGTCAGCAAAGACAATACGCATAGCAATCATAATAATGGTGAGGCATAAATAAACATACGGATGCTAAAGAAGTACATTATTCAAATATGAATAACATGTTAATAGGCAAAGTGTGAAACGCAATAGGCAAAAGCAAAACGATTGATCGAAAGGCGCGTTTACCTTGATCGTTTTGTTTTGCAGCCGAAGACCGTTAAGCGTGTTAATCGCCTTTTCGGCGTCTTCGGGGCGATGATAGTTGACGAATCCGTAGCCGAGACTTTGCCCTGTAACCAACGGACTACTCAATTCTCCGAGCGGAACTGTAGACAATAGAAAATTGGAAAAAACGACCTATTAATATAAACAAAAATAACGCGGCGGGCGCAATAAAAAAACGCGAGGCGTATAGCAATCACACTCTTTTCTCATGTTTACGTTTGTTTTTTTTTGCAATTTTCATGCATACAGAATGTATGTATCTAGGCAGTCGCGTTTCGCATGCAATGGTCATATATCGCCAATTTCGTTAATCTATCAATTTTCAATCGAACGCATCATGAGTCCTGCTGCGGAGGTCACAGATAACAACCCCCCTAAAATCACCTAATTGCCAATATTTGTAACATCGGCGAAAGGCAATAAGTGGAAGGATGGGGGGAGGCGAACAGGAAGCAGAAGGGAAGAAAGGTAGGTAATAAGTGGCGTCGATACAATGAACAGGACGCGCTGCGCGCCTGGATTCCCCTCTTTTTTTCGACCGCGCGCACGTGCTCCGATGTGACTCATCATCATCATCGCACGCTGCGCTCTCCGCCATCAGCAGCAGGCCTCGATGATTACGTTGTCATGCAGTTTTGAAGTTACTCAGCGATAAAATAAAAACAAAACGACCCTACACAACGACCCCCGACAATATCTTGACGATCTTGTCGCGCTGTGACGTGACTTAAGACTAAATACATACAAATCCAAACAAGTACAAAAACTCAACCACACACACGTTCGCGCGCACACTCCCACGTACCTGTGACTTTGTCGCGTATCAGCTTGCAGCTCTCCACCTCGCCGATGCTGGAGAAGAGCGAACGGATCTCCTCCTGCGTCATCGTCTGCGGTAGGTAGTTGACGATGAGATTTGTCTTGGACTCCTCCTGCCCGCCGCCGCTCTGGCCGTTGTTGCCGCCGTTCTGCTGGCCGACGACGCCGGCGTCCAGGCCGTTCGACATCATACTGCTGGCGTCGACGAGCTCGGTGGCTAGATCCTCCTTCAGTTTGCTGCCGCTGCTGTCGTCGGCGTCGACGACGAGATGCTGCGCTTCCTGGTTCGGAGACGTGGTGTGGGCGAGGTTGAAGATTTTGCAATCTTCAGACGCACGCTACGAATGGCCGGGGGGGGTTGGTTGGTTGATGGGATGCAATGGGGTAGCCTGCAATCCAAGCAAGCAAGCAAGAAAGCGCCATTAGCAATCAATCAGCGGTGGTATGCGAAATGCGCGCGCGAGCGGCATGGCACGCGAACCCGCGTGCACGTGCCGCGCATACAATGCATTGCATGGCGAAGGTGTGGAGCGACGAGCGCGCCGTTTAAAAATAAACAAATTGCGCGCGCGCTCACTCGCTATTTCCCAATTTTTTATAAACCATGTGTTATTATATAATTCTAATTAAACTAGTCCGCGACATAAATACATAAGTATGTGCATACATGATTTGATAAATAAAGACTTAAGATGGGAAAAGGGGGACTAAGGAAGTGCGAAAAAAAAAGAAGGTATATCATCATCACTCAAGCATCCTATCATAGAACGGCGGAGCCGCCGTGCTCGACGTGTTCCTCATAGAATTTCGGGATTTGTATACGCTTCTTTGTCCCGAAATAGATAGAGAGCGCCCAAAAATAACGCACACACCGAGCGAGTGCGCTTTCTAGCCGCTCCATGCTCGGAGAGCGGCGCACGCTGGTTACTCAACAACGTCACGTCCATTACGCGCGCGGATGTAACGCACCACGCGACTCCCGCGAGCCCGCCGCGCGGTAAACACACGCCGACCAGTGTGCGTATTAAAAATGTTACAGCGCAATGCGTGCGTGCGTGCGCGCGGGGTTCAAAACGATAAGTAGGTCTGGCCAACTTACTATAATCGCACGCGGGGAAGGCGAAATTCGCGTCGAAATGGAGGAAAAGTTTCCGTGGATTAATGAAACGCGCGCCAAACACCGGTGAAGCAACGACGCGTGCGAGTATGATGATGTCACCGGTGTCGGTTTGGGGCTATTTATACGAATCCGCCACCTATATACATCGAAAAATGTTCCCAATCGGCGCAGGTTGGGAGTTGCGAGTCACATTGCGATTGCCAATCAACAACCTAGGACCTAGGTAATCATTGGGGGGACGGGCGACAGCGAACGCGAATTTGCTCTCAGTGTAGTAAAGGGGTTCATTTGAACCCCATGATCATTGGGGCCGGATCGGTCCGCGAGTAGTTGTTTTCCACCATCTGTAAAACAACTACCCATATTGCAACCCCGCGCAGTCACTACTACTCTTCACTACATTATGCAAGCCCCCTTTCACTGTGCTTTCTCTCACCCCAGACGGCGTGCTGCAGCCACCCCATACGCGAGAGAGCATTCATCCCCCATGGCTTGCGTTTTCGTTTTCACCGCGATACACATTAAGCACGAGAGGGCGAACGAACTACGTGGGGTTCGCCAACTGCGCCTTGTAACGCAAATGCTGTTGCAAAGAGTTGGCTAACCCCGGCGACGGCGGACTCGTTTTGATTTTGGGATGAGAGAAATAAAAACGAGTCCAAAGACACGGACGCTCGATTGATAGGGGGGTGATTTGCATGATGCTCATTTCCCTTCGGCGCCGAGGGATGACGACGACTACCCTTGATTTCGCAGCACGACTGTAATCAACTTGATACGCGACGGTGGTAGTTTTGATAGGTGGTTGTGTTTCAAGTACCCCGCAAGAATGGCAACACCGCTGACTGCACCTCCACCCGCCACCATTACGCAAAAGGGTAAAATTGCGCAAATTGCAAGCAACAACAACAACAATATGTGCACGCACAAAAAAAAAACAGTGCGATACATACCTGCAGAGTATTACAAGTTCCACAGCCAGCAAAGCAATGCGTGCGCACGCCGATCCGTATCACACTATCAACTTCCTTCCACTATCACACACTGACACAGCAACACTTCTTCCTACGCTAAGATAATACTGAAGACGACACGGCGAATACTATCCAAACAAGCGCAACTTCCGCATTCGGGGCACGGACAAGAAGAAGCTGGTGCGGAACAAGAGAACGCGCGCGCGCACGCACACATGCGCTGGTGGTAACGACGCAGTTATTATCTCGCCGGGCACATCGCACACACACACAAGCGCGCACTGCGCTCCACGAACGCGGACCCCTTCCTTCTCACGCACGCACGCACGCACGCTCTTCTCGCGCTGACATACACTTCCAAATGGCGGGGGCGCGAGATATTCGCGATGATTGAGGGGGTGGCGGTGTGCGTTGTCACGGCGAATTGCGAACTAAAGAAAAAACGAAATAATAAAAGTGGCGCACGGAAACACGCTGGGGCCGCCACTCGCGCTCGCCAACTGAACTCATACTGGCGGCCGGAGCGCGCGTCCGTCGCGAGCCACGCCGCCGCCGCCGCCGCGGTACCTCTCCCTCTCTCTCTCTCTCTCTCTTGCGCTGCATTGCGGGCGCCCGCTGGGTGGAAGGGAGTGCACGCAAGCCGGCGGTCGCGCGTGCGCATTGCGCGCCAACGCCGCGCTTCCTCCTTCATCGATTATTTCGTCCGTCGGTGCACCATGCCGGGCGAGACGTGGTGATATGTGTGGGTGGATGCCGGACCCGGCGAAAACGACGACGGTGTAAGTAAGCAACATTCGCGTGAGTATTTGAAAACAAACGGAATATAGAAGAGTTAGTTATTACTTGCTTCTTGCTTAGTAATTATAAAACAGATGTGCAGAGGTAAGCACAGTTAATTAATATGCATGTCCACGTGCAATCGCAGATGGCAATTGTAGCCGGTGTGGACCACGTCGGCGACGGTAGAAAAAAATCATTATAATTTTATACCGGAATGGTTAGAAACACCCGTACTCGGGCGCGGGGGCATATGGTCACTACGCGACGTAATGCAAAGCGCGGGGTTGGTGGTTGCGTGTCGATTCGATGACGATATGATTTCGATGGCGTAAGTGCGCGCGCGTGTGTGTGTGTGCCACATATATCAACAATGCTCGCACGCACGCACGCACGCACCCTCACGAATTATTAATATCGCACGCGGGGAACACGAAAATCCGGTCGGTCGGGCCCCCACCGATACAAAAATCGCCAACCCCCGCTCGCGCGCGCGCTAGTATGCTACGCAGTAGAGGGTGTCGGCCGGCACGTTTCCACGACTGTGCTCTCCATTGTCTACCCCATCCTAAGTCGCATGCACGCATAAACACACACATGCACACGTGGGTTAAAGGGCTGGGTGGGTGCTTGCTTGCCTGCACCGTTATTGCGTGCAGACGCAAACCTAGACGAACAGCTGATGGGCGACAATAGGCGCGCCTCTAGCCCTACCTAGGTAGACCGAAACGAAATAGCATCCCCCTAAAATGCAGAGAGCATGTGCGCACGTCTAGCTCTACACACCCAAACGCAAACACGCATGCATGCGACGATGAGGGTTGGCACCCCCGACTCCCGGCAGCCTCTGGATGTAACATGCCGAATAGAATGGGCACCAACCACCGCTGCTAGAAGAGTGTATGTGAGCGAGTGTCGATGTGTGCGAGAGGACATTGCACCCGCGTGCGCGCGCCAACCCCTGATGTGTCCCTTGTCCGCTCTCGTGTGTCTAGCCTTGCCAAATCGGAACCGAAAATTTCGATGCTTTACTCCAGAACCCAAGATACAGCTAATCATCACGTATATAACTGTATACTTCACCCTAGAGTTGCGTAATTAGCGAAAAGTGGGTAGAAATTCATAAGTTAATTGTCCATTCACGGAAATCAAAGGTAGCCGCCGCGATTTTCTTTCACGCCACTTGTTCGCATAGGCAATCACATCCCACATCGATTTCAGCATGTAGTAGTAAGGTAGTGCTCGACTGGTGGCCGGTGGGTGGTTTTCGGATGGTGTTGCTGGTGGCAAATGGGGAGCGCAGCGTTGAGGCGTTGGCGGGCCGGGGGCCGAGCGCGCACCGGTATTGATCGCGCTGCTACCACCACCGCCGACCGCCGCCTCCGCATATTTCCCGGCAGCTCTCGACACCCCCGCGACGTGACATACAACCGGAATGCGTGCGCCGGCGCGGGCGCTGCGATTCCCATTCGGGATGCCCAAACACACCCACGCGGGGGCGGCTAGCTCGTCGCGGAAGAAGTGGAACGGAAGTGAACCGGTGCGGCGCGGGGGCGGGGGGACGGTAGCTAGGCTCGCCGTCAAAGAAAGGACGATTGATGATGATGATCGTAACCAACTCACGCTCGCACACATACCTTCGCCATGCACTTCCGCATCGGTTAGTTGCCTTCTTGTGGGTTTCGGTAGAAAGAGGTGGAGGAGGGTAAGAAAGAGGTTAAACGCAAAGGTGCGGCCTAAACTACAGGGGGTCTTTTGCTCACCTGGTAATCCGCTGATGCGCTTCCCTTCCAATGGTGTTCTCTCTGGCGATGACTTTTAATATGATTACGATTTTATTACGCGAAACTGTTTTCTTGTTGTTGTTGTTTTGCTTTTGGAATGTATTACGTATAGTTTTTAGGTCGTTTTAATTGTTATGTGATAATTCGTCGTCTTCGTTATCGTATCTTCTCGTCGCGAAGTTGGTTTGTTTAGTATGCGAAAAGTTTTTTACTAATATCGATTAGAGAGAGAATTGAATTTGATTAGAAAGAGGAGAATGAAAAACTCTTTGCGTATCGGTCACGCTTTTTTTCCCAAAAATGCTCTACACACGATAGAGAGAGAGAGGATTGATTAATTTATAATTATTAAGTGTAAAACCGCTTGATTGAGCCGTTACAGATAGATCACTGATTTTGCACTGATTTTTGCTTTTCCTTCTTCACTTTTTCTTCGTCGATAGATGAATAGGATATATATTTATATAATATATAATATATATGTATATGTATATATACTTTTTAAATATATTTTTGTCGTAATATTTATATATTTTTGCTTCTTGGGTTGTTTTCGTTTACGTGGTTGTTACTTTGGTTGGTTGGTTGGTTTTTGTTGTTGTTGGTTGGCGTAAACAACGCAAGATAATCGACACCGGTTGAAAGAGGTGTTGGTTTTGCACTTACTTCCGACTCTCGCACACACGCGCGCACGCAAGCAGACACGACGGTGTGTGAGTGGGTGTGGATGGTCGATTTTTGCCGCCTTGCGCCCCGCGAAAGCACTCGTCACTCGTTTTGCGAATATGTAGTAGGCGGGTTGGGATGCGTAACAATATGGTGTGTGTGTGGGTATGTAGGATTGATTTAGCACTCGATCATCGGGGGGCCGCCCGATTTTTGGGAACTCAGGTTTAAATCAAAACCGGCGCACTTGTCGACACACCTCGCGCACTCGCACACAATCACACCTTGCACCACACACTCGCAATACTCTTGCTGGTGTAAATTATAGTCGCGCGCGCGGCTGCAATCCGCGCCGTATTTACTCCCCTCGACTTCCGACGCTTCCGACTTCCGACTGCCTTTTGCGCGAGAGAGGAGGGCCTGACTCTGGACTGGTTGTGTGGCGGCGCGGTCGCTCTTCCTGCTGCTTTTGTGTCCTCTGCCCGTACCCGGTCGCTTGCGTTTTACAATTATATAGATTATTAAACGTACAGACGAATAGTAGTTATATAGGAATTATTAGTAATAAGTTAATTACGCAAGGAATGATATTATTACATAACGTACACTACCAAACGTAACACAAGTGTTATTCAGAGAGTGCAATAACTAAATGGTGGTCGCATGGCGGCGAGGGTGTCGGCTAGGGCCGGCTCGCGCTCGGCCGGGGTGGGTTGCGCCGCGCCGCGCCGCGCTGCTGGGTCGATATCGGCTAGTGTGCGCGCGCTGCCGCCGCCCCCGTTTGTACGTATGATGCCCAGGCAGGGCATCCCTAGGACAGGATTGCAGGCAGCGCCACCTGCCGACCGCGTCCCCCCGCACCGTACGATGCCCTCGTTTCCGGTGCGCGTGGGTGCTGCATTTGCCCGGGCAGGGCCCCCCTTTTTTGTTTTTGCATTCTCGCCCACCGCGCCCCTGCAATTAGGTCGACTTGCGCCACGTGCGGATGATGCTATCGACCAAACAATATGCTTCTTAGACGCGCGACTCGAAGAATGAGGTCCTTCGTGCTGTTGCAGCACGCATTCAGTGGGTTATCATCGACGGCAACATGACTGATTTTGGCGAGGGTAGGTGCGAGAGTTTTGTGCAACTTTTAATTGTTTTCCGCACATACACAAGCACACCTTTAATGCATAAGGATATGCATGCTCCTTGCATGTCATGACACGCTAACATGTCGTTATTGCATCGTGTGATGGACATAAGTGGTAAGCGATATCGCAATATTGGCAAACTTTTCTGACAGCTCCACCCCCTTATCCTGATTACCCATTGTACTTATCGGTACTTACACCGCCGGATTTTGCAACTGCATTCACGTTTTGCACGTGCACGCGCGATGCTCAACTTTGATTTGCTTCAGCACACCTCCATCTACCAACAAGCTCCAGATGGTGCGTTGGTGTACTTTTTAAACTTGATTTATCCCCTGCGATCGCATCCGGCAGATAGCGACGATGACAGCGATGGCGAGGGTGGCTTAGGCAACGTCAACCGGCTGATTATGCGGCCAGCTGGCCACAGCGGCAAAGCAAAGCGCGGCCACCTCTGTTTCGATGCCGCCTTCGAAACGGGTAACCTGGGCCGCGTCGACCTCGTCAACGACTACGAGTACGATCTCTACATCCGGCCCGACACGTGCGGCCCCAAGCTGCGCTTCTGGTTCCACTTTACGGTCGACAACGTGCGCCTGCAGCAGGTAAGCGTGACGCGCATGCGTGATAAGGGATGGCGGCGACTAATTGTGATCGGCAGCGCGTGATATTCAACATCGTCAACATCAGCAAGCGGCGCAATTTGTTCGGGGGTAATATGGCGCCGCTGGTGCGCTCGGCGACGCGCGTTAAATGGCAGCGCGTGCCCAAACGGCTGGTTTTCTACCAGCGGTCGCGTGCGCATCGCAACCACTACGTGCTGAGCTTCGCTTTTGTTTTCGACAAGGAGGATGAGCTCTACCAGTTTGCTTTGACTTATCCGTATGGGTACACCCGCAGTCAGACGTTTCTCAAGCACTTGGAGGAGAAGTGCACGGTGGAGTTACCAGAGAGTTTTCAACGCGAGTGTATCGGGCAAAGTATTGTAAGTGACAAGAACAAGTTCAGTAAATGAACTGATTGAGTGTTTTAAAATTAGCAAAAACGGAAGTTAGATTTACTGCGCATTGGTAATCTTGCAACGGAGGCAACGTCCAAGCGACATGTTGTCGCCATTATTGCAAGAGTACATCCGGGTGAGGCGCCATCGAGTTTTATTTGTCAAGGTACTGCCGCAGGGTTGTGATACGAACGAGTATGAAGCTAATTAGCATGCTTTAGGCTTGATAGAACTGTTGATATCTTCTCATGCGATTGCAACCACGCTAAGACAACATATCTTGTTCGTGATTATACCAATGTTGAATCCCGATGGGGTTTTTCTGGGGAATTACCGCAGCACCGCGGTGGGCGCCGACCTGAATCGCATGTGGAATCACGCATCGCCCTTTGCGCATCCCACTCTTATCAGCGCTATTCAGCAGTTGCAATTCTATGAAAAGCACAAAGAGTATCAAGTTGATTTTGTGATTGATATTCACGCGAATTCAAGTCTGCTGGGTAGTTTTATCTATGGAAATAGCTATGATGACGTTTACCGGTAAGTATTTCCGTATCCCCGTTACTTACTACAAGGCGCTTAACGTGAAACGTTTTAAAGGAATGAAAGACATGCACTCTTTCCGAAATTACTGGCAAACGTCTCCGATGATTTTGATTCGCGCAACTCCATGTACAACGCGTGCAATACAAAAAGCGGCACTGCTCGACGATATTGTTGCGCAAACTTTAGCGATAAACTCAATGCCTATTCATATGAGGTGTCCCTATATGGCTACAAACTAAAGGGAACCGATATTATTGTTCCATATACCGAAGACGCATGTAAGTTCAACATTTCACTATCAAGTTTGAATTTAATATGCATGACTTGTAGATAAAAGATGCGGAAGGAATCTACTCAAGAGCTTTTTGCAGTACTACCATCTTAATGATTTAATCCCGATTAACCTGACTACGGAGATCAAGGATAAGGGCAGACGACGTACGCGCCGTTACAAAACCCGACCATGCAATATATCGTCGAGTCGGAGCAGTCATACAACACGTGTCACCGCACCACTGCATTACACCGACATTCACATGTATTACGACAGTGAGACTTCCGCCGAGGGCGGCGATCAGGAGCCGAGCACACCACTATACAGCGGGAAATTCACGCGGCGTTCCCGGAAGTCCGCCCCGCAGCCATCACCATCGCCCATTGTCGTTATCCTGCCGCCATCCGAACCGTGTCTATCGATCATCGATTTCAATATGATCACCGAGAAAGAGTTGAAGTGTTAACTGTTGGGCAAACATAATCATTTATTCTTAACCGTACAATAAATCGTACATTCAACCTTGCCCCCGATCCGTTTCGATCGCCAATAGAATAGGATAAATGGTCACGGGTAAAAATTAAGTAAATAGCAAGCACCTGGACTTGGCACATCATTCATACCATGTAGAAGTGCAGTCGTAGTCAATCGCGCTCGGCCAGCTCCTGGTAGCGCGCATACATCATCTTTTTGACGCAATCTTTGTAGGACTCGCCGGCGACCGCCTGATACGTGCCGGCTTTGTTGCCCAGCCCCACGCTGCTCACGCGCTGCTCCGCCTGAATGATCGTCGTGCGACCCTGATTGGACTTACCCAGGCCCTGGCCCTCCGTCCAACCCATCTTTTGCAGCAGGCGATTGCCGACGTTCTCGGCACCGATGGGCTCAGACACTTTGGCGGCCACCGGCTGCGCGGGTGGCTCCAAGTCGCGCGATTTGAGGTACTTCTCCTTCAGCTTGCTGGGCGTCGGCTCGTCCGGATCGCCGTACTTTAAGCGGCGCTCTTTGGCGCGATCACGATAGACGATGTTAGCTTTATCAGCGGTACTGCTGTTACCCGCCGTTGTCGGCGGCCCTCCATCGCCACCTTTCCGCCGCTTGGCCTTTAACGCTTCCAGGTTCTGCTTGTGGATCGCCGAGAATTGTGCGTGCTTGCTGAGCGCGTCCGTGCTGGGCAGCATCCGCTTGCACAGGTTGCAGATGAGCTTGGTGAAGTCAAGGAAGTCGATGTCGTTGATTTTGGGTTCGTCGTCATCGGAAGACTCGCTCTCACCGCCGTACGCGGCTACCAACGGCGGCGCCGACGAGGAGGACGACGCTGCTGGAACACCGCCAGCGGCCTGCGTATTGGACATGTCTGAATCGGTGTAACCGTTACTGATGTGGTTCGACGCCTTTTTCTCGAGTACAGAGAACCCGATATCGGCCGACCCACTGCCACCACCCGCACCGCCTCCGTACGCGTCGCTCTGGCGCATCGGCTGCATGTCCTTCTTCTGATTGAGCGTCTTCGCCCAGCGCTCCATATCCTTCGCAATCTTCTTCGCCACCTTCACCTTGTCGTTCTTGTCCGCCTTGGGCTTCTTCGCGGTCTGTCCCTGCTGCGCGTCCTCGGCGGGCGTTTGATTCGCGTATTGATCGTAACTGCTCGGCGCCAGCACGTACGTCAACTTCTCACGATCCCAATAGAGGTACTTCTGTATCACGCTGTTCCAATAGTACTGCGACGTCTGATCGTAGTACAGGCCCGTCGTTGCGTCGTAGTAGTAGCCGCTGCTCTTGTCGTACGTGTACTTGGTGACGTCCGGAATGGGATAGCGTTTGCCATCGGTGCCGTTCGGTACCGACATGTGTGTGCTGTCAAAGAAAGTCTTATTAGCGTGCAGCTGCTGGATGGCGGACTGCGCAACCGCCGCCGCCGCGTTGGCCGCGTCCATCTGGTTCTCCTGCTGCAGCGTGATCGAATGCCCGGCGTTGATTTGTTGAGTGAAGTAGTTCTTGTAGTACGACAAATAGTGCTGGTACTCGACCCCGTTCTTCGCGTACTTGTTCGCAGAGTATTCGGCGAGGCTGTCGACATCGTTGAGGCTGTAGTTCGTCGGCACCGCAGCGCTGTGGAAGTGCGACTCCGGCTCCGAGTACAAATGCTTCGTGTCGCCCATATTATACTTGCAGTACGATAGTATGACTGCGGAATAAAAGCGTCACTATCGGTTTCCCATTAACCGCCGGTTGATAATTACCAGTTTTGCCGTCGATACTGAGCGGTGGTGTTACATTATTCAGCGCGGCGTAGATGCCCATCGCATCAACCGTCGACTCGGTGCCCAGATAACAAATGCCACGCGATGTGGATGTGAGCGGATCGCGACCGATCGCCACCGCTGATATCTTCTTCACGTGCTCCGCAATCACGCTGCTCAACACGCTCATTATCGTGTCCTCCGTGGTGAGCGCGTCCAAATTCCGCAACATGATCGTTTTCGTGGTGTACGTGCATATCTCATCACTTCCACTGCCACCCTCTTCGCTTTCCATGCGCGAGGCATGGCATTTGAAGCATAGTTCACGTCGTTTGAAATTCTGCGCGCCACACTGGGACCAAACAAAACAATTAAGGACTGTGCTAGGAACTTACAAGGGACATACTTTGATGCAAAACCAATCGGCGGATGCCTTATGCGACGGCGCCTTCTCGGACTGCGGGCAGAGCTCCTTCGGAATGCTGTACTGCATGATGGCACGATACTGATCCTGCAGCATGAGGATGCCCTGCAAACGGGAGGCAAACAGAGAGCGTCGCGTTAGTCCAGCGTGCTGCCCGCCGACGCCGCACCCAACCCCTCTTACTAAAGAGACCTCTGCTGCCAGGCAGCATTCCGGCACAAACGAACTGAATGTCTCGATTATTTTCTTTTTTTTGTGTTGAGGCACGTGAAATGAAACTAGCGCGAACAAATCGAATCGTGCTTGATCCACAAATCGATAGCAATAATTGACAGCTCATAACTCTTTGACAATCCGCGCAATGTTACTAGATCTCTCTTGAATAATTGAACGTGTACGAAAATAGAATCGCAGTGAATTGCAAAGGGAAACTCAAGTGGAGGGAAGATGAGAGTAAGAAGAAAGAAATAAAGTGAAAAATGTTACTTGTCTTCATTTTGAGGGGTATTCGATACTTGTGTGTATGCGCTCGATTTGTGGGGTGGTCGGCCACCACCACCACCCCCGTGTCTGAGAACCACAAACCACCCACCGCAGGCTCTCACACACACCCCCCAAAACGCGCGTGGCGAGTGGCTCGCGTGCGTTAACAGAATACCTGCTTCATTTCCATCCATCGAACGGCTTCTCCTACTGTTGAAAACTCGACAAAGGCAAAACCGCGTGATGCACCTAAACAGCACAATAAACACCAAAATGGCAGCATTACCTCCAGCCAAATTCTCACACAATCTGAATGCACTCTTTTTTGCAACTATACATATCTTGTCTTGAGCGACATGAAAATGTGTTCATACTTAGACTGTCACTACGGGCACGCCAACCTGTGCAGAGGGTACAAGAAGAGGGAAACAAATGCAAAACATACGAGAGGGTCGTACAATCATTACCTGTGTCTTTCTTCCGGATGAGCCGGATGTCCTTCGGCATCAGACCGCACTGGATGATGTCTTGTCGTATCTAAAAGCAAATTCCTCTAGTTTAGTGAGTTGAAAGCAGTAGATGGTGGGCTACATACATCATTCTCGGTGATATGCTGCGCCAATCCGCGAATCATGATGGTATGATTGGGCGGCTGGCTTTTGTAGCCGATGATCTCTGAACCGCTGGCACCGAGCAGCATGCCCCCGCACGAGCTATCGCTGTTGGGGTAGTGGCAATAGAAAGCAAGAGCATACGGGGCAAATATAGTCGCTTGCGGCGCTTCCAAGCAATCGGCACCACATCGGCACGCCGTCCACGAGGGCGGCTCTCGTTTACCTGTCGTCGCTGTCGCGTCCATTCTCGCGATCGCGTTCGCGCTCCCGGTATCTATCGCGCTCGCGACGGTCGTCGCTCCAGCGCGAACTGCCCGAGCTGCGGCGGTACTCCTTGTCGCGGTGGTGCCCTCGCTCCTTACGCTCGCGATACCCGCTGCGATCACGGCTCGGACTGCGCTCGTCGTCGTAGAAGTCCTTCTCGCGTCGATAATCCCGATCGTCGTCGCTCGCCGAACTGCGTTCATATTTATGATCTGTAAACAAGGGTAACGAGGGTGAAAACCCAGTTTTAAGCACACACACACAAAAACACATGGAACACAAGGGAGGTATTGATGTTTGCTTACGTTTGTGTCCACGCGACTTCCAGGCGGAAGCGCTGGCTGGTGGCGAGTGCGACCTTGATTTGGAGCGTGAATAACCACGCCGGCGACGTGATGACGCCGCTACCGCCGCCGGTGAGTTCGATCGACTGCGAGCACGGCCGCCGACGTTGTTGTACGACGACATGTCAGCGGAATGATGATACGGCGAGGGCGAGTCAGAGTGATCGCGGCCGCGTATGCTGTGCATGTCTACCCCGGTTCCTCTACCTGCTTAGACTAGAATTCCGGAAAAGCATCACGTTTCTTGTCGCACGGTCGCCACGGTGTCTGCCCTTGGGAAGCAACTGCATGCGCCTGCCTGCCTGCACTTACGTTACAACATGGCCGTGAGACGTGCTCGGGGGAATGAATTTGTATTGTAAAACGTTGGGCACAAACGCGGCATACACGTTCGATTCTGACAACGCACGCAACGCACTATCAACCCTATCAACGCACAATCAACGTATGCACGACGTTTCGATTTGGATGAGGTGATAATGATGAGGCACTACAATTCGCGCGCGTCGCAGCACAACAATGAACGAGTGGAACGAGTGCGGCGCAAAACTCAATTGCTCAATGCGGCTTGTAACCAACCTGCCGCGACCACGAAAGGTACACGCTGCTCCATCTATTTCCGTGAAGCGTACTATTTCTTTGAAATTCAACCGTTAAATGCTTTCCGTTGAATTTTATTTGAAAATATGCATGAATTCTCTTGATTATGATGAAATATTTAATTGACATAAGCTAATTGAAACCTGACATGTGTGAATTAATTGGTAATGCTTATGTATTGCTTGATTTGAAACAAAAATCAATTAAAAAAGCAAATTTAAATTTTTTAAAGCTGATATCGGTTTCATCTCTAATTAATATCAGACATACCTCTTAGTTTTCTGACGGGATGTTTCCCTAAACTTGAGCAAAGAAATAATTTTCAAGTATTTATTAGAAATGTACAAAAATATATTAAATCATCGTTATTGCAACATAGTAATCGCCAAATTAAACTATTACATAACAACGGTGATAACAAAATTCCTACAAATCTATTTGTTTGATTAACGCAAACCTAATATTAAAGAAAGTAAGTATGAGATTCGTTTATCTTACGTGTTATAACATTTGGTAACCAATAATAATAATATGTCTAAGAAAAAAATATCCGTTCCGCAAAGTGGCACAAAATAATAAATAAATAAACCTAATTCTCTTACTGCCGGGGGTGCCAAAGCAAACTTAAATTTGTATATTCACATATTCCCCTCAAATACAAATACACCGCATTGCAGGGCGCAAAAGGACATGCTGTTGTTTATCCAACTACATATGATTAAACAGGAAACGTCTTCGAATGTAAACGAAATAGAATAAGTAACCGAAAAAGTCTTACGAAGGCGTTGTGCGTACAATAATCATCGAACTACCGCCCCCAACACCGGCTTTGAGCGGCAACTCACTTGCAGAACGTCCCGCACGCGAATGCTGTCGCGATTCCGTGTAGCTCACCTTCGTCTTCATCAGGTGAAAGAGCTGCGCGTACGCCTCACGATACTGCCGATTGCTAACAGCGTAAATCAGCGGATTGACAACGCTTGATGCCCATTCGAGTACCGACGCCACCACGTGTACGGCGGGCGCAATCTCCACGCTGTCCTCGAACACGTTGACGACCGTCAGCGGCAGGAAGCAGGCGACGAAGCTCAGGAAGATGATGAACATCAACTTGGTGAGGCGGCGATCGTCGCGATCCCGGCGTCTCGCACGTTTATCATTCGCTAAATTACTACTCAAGAGATATCGATATTGATTAAACCGTATCGATTGATTCTTTGGAAACTTATGTTTTACCCGTGACTGACGAGTTTATCACGACTGCGGCGCACGTGATAGTAAATGGTGGCATAGCAGACCGTCATCATGACGACGGGCAGAAAGAAGCCGACGAGGAAGATCATCGTCTTGGGCGATTTACCGTTGTGCTCGCAGATGGTGCACGAGAAGGTCTTGTAGTCCAAGCCGAGTCGTCCCCACACGCCCAACAATGGGGGTAACTGTCGAAAAACGCCATTCATGCGAAATAATCGCCAAGGGTGCACAGGGGTGAATCTTACCATAATGGCGAAGGAAATCGCCCAGATGAGGAGCAGCTGCACGACGATCGAGCAGCGCGTGTATAGTCGCGAGTAGATTGAGTTGTACGTGATTAGCACGTAACTGGAAATCATCAGTCAATCAATAAATATTGGGATAGGTTAATTCCAATTCCAGGATTTGTGTGTAAACCTGTTTGCAGCTGGCATGTTTTCATCGATCGAATTAATCGATCCAAAGTTTAACATGGGAGAGAGAGAGAGAGAGAGAGAGAGAATGATACCCGGTGCAAACGCAAAAATAATTGACTTCGTTAACCTTTCAACCCGGCTACGGATGAAACAATGCCTGGCCCATTGCACACAGTTATTGTAGCGTGTTATTAATACACACCAATAGGCATAATAATGATAGATCGCGCGTATTTAATTACAGCGCACATGTTTTCATTACAGATGTTACAAAAAACATTCCATTTAGGAAACATGTTGATCATTTAGAGATCCAGTTACGAGGAAGTGCTATAGGTTTTTTCTCCTTCAATATTTACACAAAACTACGATAAGACGCGGCGATGCGGCTTTCCAAAACCGCACCAACAAGTAAACTCACCGATTAATCGTGATAGCGACCATATTGAGAACGGAAACGGTGACATTGCCGTAGAAAAGCACCGGAAACAGTTTACACAACGCATCGCCCAGCGTCCATTCCCGCTGAATATACCGCGCAGCTGTAAGTGGCATGTTTACAGCGCAGAAAACAAAATCCGAAACGGATAAGCTGACGATGAACGCGGTGGTGGCATGCACACGTAATTTGGGGCTGCGCAGCAACGCGAGGATGGTCACCAGATTACCGATCACGCCGAGCACGCAGAAGATGCACGCGCACACCGACGCGAAGATTGTTGTTGCTTCCGAGTAGATAATAGCGTCCGAAGTCTTCGGCGCGGAGCACATGATTGCTGATTGATTGATTTCCATTGCACTATTTTGCACACAGCTGATTGTTTACATTGCAGCGCGCACTCTTAGACCGGAGCCAACCGAACGTTTCACTGCAGCGGTTTGAAATTGTATAGATCCCCGAAACTGATGATGAGCTGAACACTGAAGTGAAGGCGTTCTTCGTCCTTTCCCAACGAACGCACGGTTTACGAGTGAGTGATGGAGTGATCTATGCGCGCGGTTGGCGGTGACGAATGCTTGGGTAACTGGTGGGGTGACTCGAGTTTAGTTACGATTGTAAAACGCCGGCTATTGTCGGTTTTTTTTTCAATCGCTACAAGCATCAAGCAAGCCCAAAACAAAGTGCAAGCGATTGCACCTTCGATTTATTGAAAAACATGCGCACGAGTTAGATTCGCAATCGTTTGATTGAATTGAATGCACGTTTATAAAGTAATTAATAACAAATAGAAACGGAGCCGATGTGCTTGATTGAATTGGAGTTGGAGAAACGGCGTTATCTTATCAAATTTCAAACACCTACTCGTATATTATAGATCATTAAATTTCGATGATAACGATTTGCTTTCTGTGAACCGCGACGGATACTTGGTAAAATGATGAGTTAGTTGTTAAGCAAACAAAAACCCCGAAAGTTGTGAATAAATGCGATTTGAAGATGAAAGTACAGGAAATTAATAAGTTTCATCTCTCGTTTTGCGGGCGCAATGGAGCATCTGTTGCAGGCCACTTTGATTATTATTCCGCCTGCACTTTTCTAAGAGATGATGTTTCCGATGAATATGAATAGACATTGCATTGCGCCATTATCTCGCGCACTGCACTCATTAAATGCACTTGCGCACAACAAGCTGCCGGCTGTTTTCCAACACACAAACACATACCATGCGCGTTTATCCACTTGCCGTTTTCTGCGTCTGCGTCTGTTTTGTACGTTGCGCGGCTTATCGCTGAGACGATTCTACATGTTATTAGTTATTACCATTCCAGTTAGTTAGTTCATTAACATGCTGAATGAAATGCAACGCCTGTGGTTTAAATTAAAACATAAAACGTTCTTTATTTTGTATTAGTTTTGGTTTTTCATCGCTTTTGATTGAAACGCCCCTCGCAATAACTCATCCAATCCCTCATCCTCATCCATCGTATTTGGTTTGAATGTATATTATCTACGAAGAGATTTGTTTGATTTCCATCCATTCACAATATTACTGTCAATGAGAGGGTGATGGTGTTCACCCTGTGGTTATCATGGGCAAGGAGTCGGATTGGTTTGCAATCTTATCAGGATAACAATAAAGTCATTTGTTACACATCATTATCGCTAACATCGGTTACTCGCCGCATTCCTTTCTCATCACTTTCATTTTCACTCTTGCAACATCAGCTGCTGAGTTATTTATATAATTAGACAGTTTTCTTAATTTTCTGATATTACAAAATTGTAGTTTTTTCCCCTTACTTAGCTTAAAGAGTCGATTTGTATGTATAGTATGTATAGGTATGGGCAGGACCTTTGATGCACGCTTATTATGGTTGGGAAAAGGTGATGGGGGGAAACAATCCGTTTGTGTGCGCCCTCTCACCCTCATCGCAAACAACCGTGGTTTGAAAGGAATTCAATGTGTTGGTGTGAAACTTAAAAAAAAACAACCTACACAATCAAGTAGACTCTCATTAATTATGAAATTTAGTCTTCCTTGGACCAGAAGAAAAACGTATCGTTTATCGTATTTAGGCACTTGGTAGAACGCTGGCTGAGGAGGGCTGGGTGACTGGGGCGCGTAGGGAGCGTGGGTGTGGTTGAGATGGTTTTGGTGGTCGCTTGTTTAGGACACAGCCGCAGCGCACCGCTATAATGGCGGATGGCCGCCGCCATCATGATGCATCCGGCGATGTTGCTGCTGCTGCTGCTGCTGCTCCTGCTGCATGATGTGATGAGCGGCGCGGTCCATCTCCTCCTGCGTCATATCGAGCGCCTCCTGCATCTCCTTGGACGTGTAGCGCACAAACTCCGGATCGCAGTACTTGCCGAGGCCCTGCTCGACGAGGATGCGCCCGACGAGACTTTCGGCCGACCCCACCACCTCGAACGGTGTTGGTCGGCGGTCGGCGGGTGAGCCGGGCAGCGAATGCGTCAGCCGCTCGACGCCGGCGTGTCCGTTCGGCTCCGATGCCGCTGAAACTGAACTCTCTGATTGTGAGGTATACTACAACTCTTTCTATTCCGGATGCAAGCCACAACACAACAACAACAACAACGAAACGCATGCAAAGAAAGCAATATTGAACGCAGAAAGCAATTTAGCGAAGGATAAAGGGTGTTTCTTTTTGTGTGGCTAACCTCTGCCATGGAAGGAAGCCCTGTGATTAAGTAGGGAACAACGCGCATGCCGCGCCGCGTTGCCCTCCGCCGCCAGCAGCATCAGCATTGTGTCGGCCACGCTGCCAGCAGCGCCACCACCGCCGGCGGATGGCCATGGCGGCGCCGGCAGGAAACCGGCGACGGCCATCGCCTGCGCCTGCGCCAACTTCAGCCCGCTGGCGATGCGGCTAAAGTCTGTGGGCGGCGGCGGCGCTACGGCAGCCGGTGTTGGCGGTGAGCCGGAGCGACGCGCCGCCCGCCCCCGGCCGCGGCCGCGCGGCGCTCGACGCGGCGGCGGCGTCGGCGGCAGCATCAGCTCAGTGTAGTCCCCCTGCAGACTATAAATGCACCAAAACACACAGACACACACAAAGAGCATTGTTATCAATTTGCCAAAATGCAGCCCACAGAATATGATATTGTTGATGAATATGTTTCTTCCGTGAAATGAAAATGAAACACACAAGCACAGCACACGCGCGCGCACGCCGCAACAGAACACCCATAGAAGCGAGATTTGGTTTTTAGCAATGAAAATTAATAATTATTAAGTAGTTGTGAGCCGGAGCCGGAGCGTGCGTCACGCTTACCGTTGTAGTGCGGGTGCAGGAAGTCTGACTTACTGAAAATCAAAAGAAACAGAGCCAAATCATAAATCGACCGCCCTCGCGATAACCGCCAAAAAACGCCCCTCAATCGTGTCGGAATAACAAAACTTTTGTAAATTATGTACTTGGGTGTATGTGTGAGTGAATGTGGAGCGTGGTTGCTTGCGCATCACTTACTCAATCACTTGGAAGCTGCCTTTGTCCGCATCGCCATTGTACATGTTGCTCAGCGACTTGAGCGGTATCGCCTCGTCGTCGCGCAGCATCTCCGCCATACCACCGCCATGCAAGGAATTCGCACTGTTGCGATTCTGCTGGTGCATCACGTTGCGCGTCATGGAGGTGATGTGGTTCATGCCCTCGGTAACAGCACGCTGGAGGGAGTTGTGCGGCATGTACTCGATGCTCGACGCGGGCGTGATTTTGATCTGCGTCGCATTCACTTTGAGGGATTTGGCGCGATTGAAGCTGTGCGCGCGCCGCATCGATGACCACACGCTGCCAAACAGCGAGTGGTTGCGCCGATGCATAGGCTCGGGATTATCATCGGCCATTTCATCCAGATTCCCGGAAATGGCGCGTTTCAACTCTGGTCCCGCTTCGTGCAAAGTACGCAAGCCGGCTTGTAGGGTCACCGTGTTGTGCGCATCTTTATCGCCCTCCTTTAGCTCCTCTTTGCGCTTTTTGAAGCGCCGGAAGTAGTCTTGGATGAGGAAGGTGGCGTAGAACTTCCCAACGGTCACCTCGTCGTCAACCCCGGGTGGGGGCACCACCTGGTCCAACAGTCGCGGATTTGTGCGCTTCCAGATCTTTTTAATCACAGCGCGCAACTCTGCATTAGCCTCATCGATATTTCCCTCGGTTTTGATCCGCAGTGATGTTCGCACAACGGCGAAGAGAGTGGCGTTGAAAAGCACGGTTCCATCGCTGTTTAGAGGCATGTTCATCGACACCAACCGCTTGCAAGCGACGCGATGCGGACACAGCTTTCCGAAACCGAGCGGCGGCGATATCTTCCTCAACAAGGTGACGACATCCAGGTGTTTAATACGGCCCTTGGCATCGGGATCGTATTCGCTCCACAGGCGAATAAACTCATCCAGGTGATGCGGTCCCAGAATAGACCAATCGCGCGTGAGATAATCAAAGTTATCCATGATGACCGCCACGAATAAATTGATAATCAAAAACGAGCAGAGCACGTAAAAAGAGATGAAGTACGGGTAGGCGATGTCCGAGCCACAACTGTCCAATTGCGCGCGATTCTCAATGCGATAGTCGCAGATGACTTCCGATGTGGCGGCGCAGTCCAGCATAATATCCTGCCACGCCTCGCCGGTCGCTGATCGGAAGAGCACCAACACCGCCTGCGGAAACGATGCGAAATTGTTGTTGCGCGTTATGGACGACGTGGAGTTTTGGCTCTCAATCTTCCCAAACATCTGCATGCCAATCACGGCGTAGATGAAGAACAGCATGACGATGAGCAGCGCGACGTAGGGTAGTGCTTGAAAGGATTTGATGAACGTCCAGAGCAGTGTGCGAATGCCTTCGCCGCGGCTGAGCAGTTTCACCAGCCGCATCACGCGGAACAGCCGAAAGAAGTTGATGGAGATTAAGCTCGATTGGTTACCAGGCTGGTTACCACCCCAAAACTCGCGATAAACAAAGAGGGTCAAAGGTGCAAAGGTTGATGACTTACGTTCACTTCCGAATAGACAATGTCGATGAAACTTCCAAGGACGATGACGAAATCAAACACGTTCCACGCGTCGCCAAAGTAATTCTACAACAAAACCACTTAAATATTTACCGGGTTCAACATTTCTAAAGTACCTTAAATCGAAACGCTGCCAGTTTGAACACAAACTCGAGCGCAAACAGCGCCGTGAAGATCATGTTGAGAATATCAAGCGATGTCGAGTAGATATCGGGCTGCTTGTAGAACTTCATCGCCAGCGTGATGGTGTTGATCATAATCAGTATGAAGATGGTGTATTCAAACGGACGCGATGTGACGAACCACCACACCTTGTACTGGATGCGATGCTTGGGAATGTAGCGGCGCACCGGCTTCGCTTTCAGCGCAAACTCGATGCAGTTGCGCTGGTTCTTGTCCAGCTCGCAGTTTTTGTACTCCTGCTCGCCCTCGTTCTGGAACGTCACGATAACGAAGCCGACAAAGATGTTCACCATGAAGAAGGCGATGATGATGATGTAGATGATGTAGTAGGCGGCGACAATGGGCCGGAAGTTGTGAATAGGGCCGCGGTTTTCCTCGTTGGAATCGATGGAGACGTAGAGGAGGCCCGGCCAACCCTCGAACGTTGAGACGGTGAAGAGTGTGAGCATCGCCTTTGCCACGTTGTCAAAGTGGAAGCGGTTGTTCTCCCATATGCGGTCCTTCATGGTGGGTTTGCTGATGTCGCCGCCTTCGTAGATCAGATACGTGCCGCTGGAAGCAAAGCACCGGAAGTGAAGAACCATGACCGAGGGGCCGGAGGGAAAGCGAAGACTTACTTGCATTCGGCGGCGGTGAGCTTCGAGGAGTCGGTGCACTGCGAGAATTTGCCCTGTGGGATGGGTGCAATGATATGATATGCGAAAGACCGGACGTAATCATGCAGAACATTGTAAACACCGAAATGCATGCACAGACACCAACAACGAGAAGGCATGCACGAGACAACAACCCACAGAAAGCAAGATTAGTGAGTGTAATCGGATTTTGTGAATTTGTTGGTTTTTGAGCTTTTTTTTGTTTGGCACTGGAAAAGATAGTAATCGTTACTGATGCACTTGTAGCCATAACTAGTGGATCAAAACCGACTTTCATCAAATATTAATCACAATCAGAGTGTAATAATTAAGTATCACAGTTTCTACGCGATACAAACAGTGTTCTTGTGGCAATGGTAACAGAAAATATGTAAAAGAAGCCGAGCGGTTTGTATTTTTTTCGTCCTTAATTTAACAATTAAACGATTCCAATAGACAGATAGAAAGATAGATAGAGAGAGAGACAGAAAGACAGTGCGAGAAATAGAGATAGAGCGATTGATCGATGGAGATCGACCAAGAACGTAATCATGCATAATCGATCTATGCAAAAAACGATGCTGCGAATCAAAGTAGTAGTAATATGCCATACGATGCAGATGCTAAAAACACGTAATAAATCATATGCGTCCCACGGCGAAACGATTACTACACATCACGGTTGCGGCCAACAAATTAAAACAATCACGCTCGCAAGTCGTTCGTTTCGCAAAATGCATCGTTGGGACGGTGGACGAGCGGCGAGCGGCGAGACAGACGACGACAAATGCGAAGATTGTTGGTTGGGGTCTTTACCTTGAACAGCTGCACTCCGATCACGGCGAACATGAACTGCAGCAGGTACGTCACCAGCATGATATTGCCGATGGTCTTAATCGCGACGATGACGCATTTCACCACGTACTACACAGCGCGAAGGGGAAGAGTTGGGATGAAACAAAACCAAAATGCGAACAGTCAATTTTCCAAGTTTCCAGTGCTTTTTGCATTTTGCTGATCGAATCACCAGCTAGGTATGACTACAAGTGTTCCATTGTCCGCAAGTTACCAACCGTTACCACCCTATTACTGGGAGAAAAAACACACACACACACACGGAGGGTAGGGTGACGCACTCAAAACACACATATTAACAACTCCAAGAAAAACGGCCTGTTTGCTGGTTTTGGGGGGTGTTTGAAGGGGGGCGGGGTTTGAGCTCGAGGGTTAATCAGCACACATTTGGTAGATTCAAAGAAGACAGGGGGGTGACCAAAGGCGGCTGTCACGAGCCTACCTTGAACAACTGCACGCCGATAACGGCGAACATGAACTGCAGCAGGCAGGTGACGAGCACAATGTTGCCGATGGTCTTCACCGCCACAATCACGCACTGGACTACATGCTAAACGCAAGAAAAAAGACAAGGACAAGAATAGATTGCCTCGAAAAAGGAGACCTCTGCAGTGCGCCCTGAAAGAAAGCCCTAAAAGAGATGGGAGAAGGGTTGGTTTGGGGCATACCTTCAATCCTTTCGCTCGGTTGATGGCGCGCAACGGACGCAGCACACGCAGCACCCTGAGGATCTTCATCACCGACAATGCGCCACCTGAGGAACTGTTAATTTGCAAAAATTACCAATTAGTCCCTAAAGAAATGTCTTAACTTTACTTGAAAATTGATATAAGTGACACGCAGACGACGACCAGATCAAGGACGTTGAAGGCGGATCGCAGGAAGGCGCCGTCATGCAGAAAGACACCGTACGAGATGGTCTTCAGCAGCAGTTCGGTGGAGAATATGGATGTGAAGAAATAATCGAAATAACCCAGAACCTAAACCCAAAAAAACCATCTTAGAAGGGAAGACGACGAGGGGAGATAAAAGTACTTTGTTCATTTGCGACTTGGAATCGATGGGGTCCTCCATGGCGAGCAGCGCCGAGGAGATCATGATGCACACGAGAATGATGTTGCCGAAAATGGAATGGTTGCACAACCAGTGGCAGAAGATGCGGAACCTAACGGGCCATACACAACCACAAGTTAGAATAAAAAGAGCGACAAATGTAACAAATCAAGCTTATGAACTAAGTCACTACAACACGTTCTCTATGATGTACCAAGCGCAAGATACCAAACACGTTCAAAGAAGATATACAGATTTACAATAGCAGCGACGGTTTTTTTTTTCATTGGGTTTTAAGACAGTCCATCCAATACGTTCAACAGCCACATCAGCCAAGAAGGGAGACGGTTTAATCGCGCTACGGACCCGATTCATTAATCGTCGCATGAATTATGGTTGGAGGGGAGTGTTTTTTTTTTTTTGGGGAGGAAATGATGAAGACCATCGAGATGAGTTGGTTGATAGTTTACAGACAAGCGTTGCGCACACTCGAGCAACTAATACAAGATACACCGTTTTTAAGGGGCTGGGAATGGGGGAAAGGGTTTGGTTGGCGGCTACAACGACGACCAGAGACTACCGGCGTGAAGGGGGACAACAGTTGGGGGGAGGTCACCTGTTCGTGGGGGAAAAAATGAAGAATGACGTCGCCGGCGGAATGGGCACTTTGTTCGAGTTCGATTTCAATTCGGACATGCGGCGCGGTCTCGCGCCCACATCGCCGCTGTCCACGTCGAGCATATCGTCCGGATCTGCTGTCAAAGAACCAAAAACAACCGGACCACAAGGCCTTAATACTAGCTTACGATAGTGACGCGGCTGCCTGAAGTCGATATGGATGGGCGGAAGCGCATGGCGTCCGGATAAGGTCATGCGCTTCTCACACCAAGGGATGAATACGCGATGATCCATACATTTTTCATTGGATCGATTTACAGCGACACCAAGTCAGATCCATCTTCAGCAGCCACGCCCTGCTCACAACGGGGCCTACCTGTTTGACTGGGAAAAGATAAAAAAGGCACTTCCAGCGGGTATAGGATGCACCTTGTTGACAATGTCCACCTCGGACAAGCGCCGAGGGCGCGCCGTTACCCTAGCAACCTGCTCTACCTCTAATTCCTCTGAAAACCAGCAGGCAGCGCGGTCGGGTAACTGGGATTGCCATTGCCGTTTGGCTGCAAAGGAACGGGGCCAAAAGGAATCGTATTACATGCTCCTACCTTTTTCGTTCACACTACGCTCGTCGTAAGCTTTGTCCTCCTCCTCCTCGTCTTCGGTGAGATTCATCTTGGTCTGTGACTCGGTCTCCTCCTCGAAACCATCGCGTTCCGACTCGTAGGCGCCGTCCTCGATCTCTTCCTCCTCGACGCTGTGCTCTTCCATGTCGATCTCCTCCTCACCGTCACCACCGCCTCCGCCTGCTGGTGTCGGACTCTTGGACTTTTTCTGCTCAGCCTCCGCTTCCTCCTCTTCCTTCTCAATGGCCGTGAGGGATTCGGCGTCGGCCAGATTGTCGACGGCAATGGCCAAGAAGACGTTTAGCAGGATATCTGCATGTGGGGTTAAGGAGCATAGCTTCCCAACAGCAGAAAGACGTTTTTGAGTCGTTGGTAAAAAGGATACAGTTACCACAGATGAAGAGAATGATGAAGTATATACACGCCAGGATGCCGAAAGAGGCGACACCACCGTACGCTTGGATGCCGTCGTACATCACCATATTCCAATCCTCACCGGTCAGGATCTAAGCAAAACTTTTGTAACTTTATGAATTACTTTTCAAAAGAAAGTCTTACCTGAAATACAGTGAGTAAACTCTGCCAGAAGCTGTCAAAATTCGAACGCGGTTTGTTCTGCGTCGCATTAAAGTTGAACTTTCCGCCAAACACCTGCATGCCGAGCAGCGCAAAGATGACGATGAAGAGGAAGAGCAACAGCAGCAGCGATGCAATCGACTGGATCGAGTTTAGTAGCGACGCCACCAGATTTGATAGCGAACGCCAATATCTGCGCAGACATTACATAACACAGTTCAATCTAAACCCAAACCATGTGCACTCTGCAGAGGTACGCACTTGGTCACTTTGAAGACGCGCAGCAAGCGCACGCAACGCAACACGGAGACGCCCAGCGGCGGCATGATCTGCGACCGTGTCAGCACCGTCTCCGTGATGCTCCCGATGACGACGAAACAATCGAACCGATTAAACAATGATACGAAATATCCCTGCAACAAACGGTTAAGACCTGACCACTCATCCGACTTGGTTCACTCTCACCTGAAAACCTAAGCTGTACATTTTCAATAACATCTCCATTGTAAAAAGTGCAATAAAAAACATGTTTGTATATTCTGCAACCAAACCAAAATCAGAACCAATCGTATTAATTAGTTGTGGATGGGGTTGCGGGTGGGTTACCTTGAAAGTCATCTAGCCAATAGGGTTGGTCGTAGTGTTCAGTCGCTAATACAAGAGTGTTTAGAAAAACTAGCACTATGATGAGCCAATAGAACGCTTGGGATTTGACCGCTTTGCGACAGCCGCGCCGCATTCGTCGGTTGACGCGATCAAAGTCCTTGCGCTTCAAGGCGCACCACGACTCCTGCTCCGCCTCGGCGCCCTCCTCGCCGAGCGCGTCCGCCGAGTCGAGCTCGCTGGTCACCTTGGCGGCTTTCGTGTCGCCACCTTTAGCAGCCGCTGCTGACGCTTTGTCATCGCCTTCCAGGTCGATGTCCTCGGCTTGGGTGATCCAATCGAGGTACCCGCGCAGGTCCTCCTCGATTTGCTGCTTTTCGCGCAGCTTTTGAAAATCGCCGCGCGCTTTGGCTTTTTCTCTTTCCTTGGAGAACTCACTAAAACTTGTGCATCAGAAGAGAAGAAGGAAAAGGAAGAAAAGTGAGCGTTTACCCGCTGAGTACACCAAGAATGAGGTTCATGACGAAAAACGCACCGAATATCACCATTGACACAAAGTAGGACCATTGCCAGGTCTTGCCCAACGAGTCTTGAATCTGACAAAAGTGATTTAAGTTTAGATTTAAGTGAGTTAAGTACAGAAAAGAAGAAGAAGAAGAAAAAGAAGGGGTACAAACGTTATAAAGCACATCGGTCCAGCCTTCAAGTGTAATGCACTGAAAAACGGTCAGCATGGATAAACCGAAATTGTCAAAGTTGGTGATGCCAAAGTTGGGGCCCTCCCAGCCGTCGCGGCACACGTAGTCCGGATCGTAGTCGGCGCAATTGAAGCCGGTGTCGCCGCACGGATGTGGCTCGTCCATAATCACATCTGCAAAACCACATCAATAGCATCCCTCCTTTCTGGTGACCTTGCGCTTCAACTCACTCGTAGTGTTGTGGTAACACGTCGTGTGCAATTTTCCTGAGAATAATTCCAACCCGATGATGGCGTAAATGATAATGACAAACAATACCAACAGAGCGATGTGTAATAAAGGCACCATGGCACGAAGAATCGAATTTAAAACGACCTGCAAACCTACAAAAAAACAAAAATGTTACCCCGGTCTAAAGAGAAAGCGTCAGGTAGTACTTGGAACGCCGGAAACGAGTCGGAGCGGTCGCAGGACGCGAAACGCGCGCAACGCCTTCACGTCGAAGCTGTCCTTTATCACATGCTGCAGCACCGTGCTGATCATACTGCAATCAATGGCAATTAAGTAATGAAGCGGGACAACGTAGTGGGGCGGTGGTTGTTGACCTACCCTATAACTACAATGGTAAAATCTAACAAATTCCAGCCGTTCCGCAAGTACGCCCCCTGATGCATCATGAATCCGTACGCAATCACCTTCATCACGCACTCGGCGGTGAAGATGACCAGAAAGACGTACTCGATTTTTTCCTATCAACGGCAATCAAGAAGATTAATCGAGAAGAGGTGGGAGAGGGAAGGGTAGTAATTACCAGAATCGCGTTGGTCGCATTCGAATCGCCGCAGGGGAACGGCGTGTAGACGGCTAAGGCAATGCAGTTGGCGAAAATGGTCAATAGAATCAAATACTCGAACGGTCTAAGTGGACCGATTAAGGATCATTTACGCTTATACACAAATCAGTGGGGATGCGTAAAGGGTATTAATTAGTAATGTATACTGTGTTTCAACAAGTTAGGGGGTGAGTTGAGCTATTTTCGGACGTGCGCAGATTTGTCCTAGTTTCGTCCAAAAAGGATACTTCCATTCGACAATGTCGATGCACAGCTTGCGCACCGGATTCTTGAGGTACAAGAAGAAGAGGGCGCGCGCCGGCCGATCGGGCGAAGGTTTGCCGCCGCGACGCACCGGCCGCGGTTTGGGTGGTGCAGCAGCGGCGGCGGCGGCCGGTGGTTTCGCCGCCTCCGACGGTTGCTGGCCGTTGGTGCCGTTGCCGTTCTCCGCTGCAGCCGGCGGTGGTGGCGGCGGTGCCCCCACGGTGCTCATCGCCGTTGCTGTTGCGCTAAGCGGCGCTTGCCATGCGCATCCGCCGCCGCCGCCACCGCCGCCGCTTGCAGCCGCTGCTGCAGCCGCCGCCGCGAATGCCGCCGGTTGCACGGAGAACAGACGGTTGTTGTGTGCCTGCTCCTGCAGTTCATACTGCAACCCTGTAAATACAATTGCCCCCAATCAACCCCCGAAAACAAAACGGGTTAGAAGCAGTGCTAAAGAATACTTAATAATATTATGCCCTCAATATTTATGTTGGTATGCATTTGATTTGATAAAAAGTTTTAGCGGTTGGAGATACGATTGTTTGCGTAAAAGGTGTCAAAGCTGCGATGAATAAATGATAATAGGCATTGCGCAAAAGTTAAAATGAAAAACTTTCGTTTTCGCCTTCGTCAAACAAACCGCAGGAAATTTGGCCGTATGTAAATATTTAGTCGAAGCATGTTTTCAAATATTTAATAAACATGAATGCAGCGAATGTAAAGCACACGACGAAGGCAAACGAAAGAATCGACTTTGACTTGGACGTCGGGGTCGACGCGGTGTTTGCATACTACGCAAATGAATGGATTCGCTGTTTCCGGCCGAATTAATCCCTGTCGCTAATGAGATACAATTCAGGGCAACCGACGCGACGCATGGATTTAATATTTAACATTTAACATTTTCAAAACCTTTTCTTTCATTTTTTAATAAGAAATTAAATTGCTGCGTGTAATATGCGTTTTAAACAATCAAAAGTGAAGGCAATCAGCAAAATAAACATTTAATTATACCCGGAAATAATGCCAACATCCGGTATGGTAGAGAAATGGAATCAGTGCCGACGTCGGTGTTGGCGACTTGTCTTAATTAACGAAACGCACTATGTGCAAACGCACGAGCGGTATTATTCACCGCATATATTTTTACTTCCCTTATTTGCCCAAAAAAAAAACCCACCCGGAACTTCGGGAACTCGTTGTCAGCGGTGATGAAAGACAAGACGAAAGATGAGCAAATTGTAATTTGTAATTTTCCATTCGCCTGACATTATTTAACGAGCAGCGAGGAGAAGAAAAAAATTCATCAGCGAAACATGACGCCAAATAAAAGGGGACAAAGTGGTCGCGCGCGCGCCAAGATGAGGGATGAAGACGAAGGAATGAGAAATGAGGACATCTAGATCTCGCCCCCCCCCCTTCCCCTCGCCCCCTCATTTGCGCTGTTTGGGTATAGCTCAACAAGAGGCGAATGTGATATCTCTTCCTCTTCCTGCTCCGGCTGAGATGATGACAGGACAACGCGCGGTGCGAGGACACATTTTAATGACGTTAAATACATTTACATCGCATTATACCTAACAGGACGTAGGTAAGGGACGCGGCTCCCTTTGTTTGTGTGTCATATTCAATCGACTGAATTAACGCAACTCAATCAATCCCCTTATCGGCACCTTATCATTATAATCACACATCGTGTCTCGCTTGCAATGCATCCCTTCCCTGTTCGCTCGGATGTAAACTCACCGTGAAGGGAAGGGTGGGAGGGAAACGGAAGTGTGTCTTTCTTTGTTTGTTGGCTTGGCGTTATACTACTAGCCTAGTTGCGGATGGAGGTGGCGGGTGGAGGGTGGAAGGGGGGAGGTGAGCCGGCGAAACGCGCACATGAATATAATATCGATCGTTTAAGGGCGTGGTGGAGCGCCGCGCGAACGAGCGAGCGCGCGGCTGTTGCCCTGCCGTCCTCCGCCAACTAACACAACCTGCTTCCCCCCATCCCCCCCGCCACCGCAGGCGGTGGTGGCGTCACAACCAACACATAGCCAGGCACTAACCTCACACACCTACGAGGCTACCCCCCTTTCGGCCCTTCTCATTGGGCACGTGCATGTGAATGTTTGCTGTACACGTGGCTCAGCGTGCGAGTGAGTGACACCATTCCGCTCATATCGCCTCGCCAACACAACAAACACACCGAATTGCGAATGCACCGGCTTTCGAGATAAAAATACCGGACGAAAATGAAGAGAAGTGCAGAAACGTTTTATTGGCTCCGCTCACCGGGACAGTACAACGCCGGATCCATGGCGACGCACGAAGCGGATGTTGATGGCGCTGGTGGTGGTGGTGGTTGACTCTAGGAGCGAACAACAAGGACGAAGAGGACGTCGACGCCGACGACGGCCGGCGGCAGCACGGCGGCAGAGGCGCCCCATTGCCGATGCGCCTCGCCGCTGCCACACGCTGACATCACCACCCACGCACACAACCCACACACACACGCGCGCGCGAGTACCACACGCAAATATTATTATCGGATATTTGCGCTTACAAACACTCCCACCATCGACCGTGTATTTATTTACTTATTTATTTATTTAATTCTTAATTTCTTTATTTCTTTATTTACGTATGTATTCAATCGCCAAAATACGGGACACACACTTATTGTTAGAGTTATAGATCCACATATAAGAAAGAGAATGTTAGTAATGACGATTTAGAATTATTATTATTGTTAGTTTAAGCAGCGCAGCACCAGCAGAATTGTTTTGAGGCCGTGCCGCGCAAGCAGACGATTTACTTTCGACGATCGGAGGGAGAGTGAGAGTAAAGGGGAGGAGAGAAATATACAAATTACAGGTATGCTGCGCTGTTGTTTGTTGGTCGTGGGGGGCGCGCGCGCTAAATCGTAGTGATTGAAGTGTTTTTGTGTTGCAAGGAGCAGCAGCAGATTGTTGCAGCAGGGGCGCCCTCCCCCCTTCGACGACGAGGACGACGACGAGGACGACGACGACGACGACGACACCGCCCGCGCGCGCGCGATCGCTCGCTCGCTGGCTCGCTTGCAACGCGTAGCGACAGAGCAGCAGAGCGTTAGCACACTGAAAGGCTGGCTCGGGCTGGCTGGCGTCGCGACGCCCGCCACCGCCACCGCCACCGCCGCGATGCGACGCGCTGCGTCTGGTGGCGGGCAGCGGCAATCAAACACGCATTGCGACACGACGCCATCTACTACGCGTCTAGACTAATTCACCCCCGTGTGAGCCGCGATGCAATGCAATCAACCCCTTTGCGCATGTGCTTATAGATGAGTGCGTTCCAAGGAGAGCGCTGGGCTTTTACCCACTTATCATTTGCGAGCGCCTGTTTGCGCGCGCGCGCACCGCTGAGCGCTAATAATAACGCGGCGGAAGATCATTCAGTGGCGAATTTGGCACGCGCACGGAATGTCTTCCCCTCCGACAAGTCTTGGATGCTTACCGCATCGCTGTGCTGATAATGAGCGACATGCGTATGTGAAATCCGATTGCTGCTGAAGATGTGCACAACCCCACTATTTGGAACCAAACACTTGCCACGAGTCGCAAGGGACTTGACTGATCTGTGAGTGTTATTATTAGATTTAGACGACGTAAGCCACTTGCGGACGACGCACTACAAGAGCCCGAACGCTGAGAAACACTCGAAACACTAGGGTGGTGCTTAGGAAGCGCCAGAGAGGGTTAAGACGGCGCGAGCGGAACGACTTAAGACAAGACAACCGCGCCGCGTGTCGCACGAGCGGAGAAGAGAACAGCGCGGCGTCGCGACGCACCGAACGCGAGTGTGTATTAATAGCTCACGCCTGGCCGCCGCCGTCGCCGCCGCCGCCGACGACCGTGTGCGTTTGGGTGTCGCATTTAAAATATGAGTCAAGGTTTTCCGCCGAATTTCGCCCGCGAACACACTCATTCGCGTATGCATCACTTCATTTAAATGCATTGGAATTTGTTGCAATTGGCCGGTCGCGGCGGAGCGGTGCTGAATTATTCACCGTTTATTTGTACGCTGGCCATATTGCGGCAAGCGGAAAGCGGCAAACAATTCGAAAGTCACTGAATTAATTCCGGAAACGGTACCCTCAGCGCCATCTAGCTCTTCGCCATGTAACTACGCATCATAACAGTGATGCACACAGTGGTGTTATTGGTTGCTTACACGTTAATTAAAACGTTGTTTCTGCAAATTTACACCTGTGACACACAAATTGCGCTAGCTCACGCAAGCTCACGAGTTTTCGAATGTGTCCACCAAGCAGGCCGTATGTATCGCTATAGTGTTTGCACATAAATTACTCATAAATTTCCTTCACTCTCTCGAGAATGAGTTGTAATCAGTGGTAATCAGTTGCAATCATTTGTTTTAGAGTGGATCATGGCCTGTTATTGGCTCAATCAACACGATGTCAATGTTGCGATACCCACGGTGGAGGAGAATAATTCGGTCATCTATTACAACATCGCGGTGGCGATCGCCGACGTGCACTGGAAGGTTGCGCATCGATACAATGAGTTCTTTGAGTTGCACAATGTGCTCGTGTTTGACCACGGCGCCTCCAAGGATGCGCTGCCGGCGAAGAAGGTCTTCGGCAGCAAGACGCCCGAGTTTATCGAGGCACGTCGCGTTGCTTTGGAGGAGTACCTGCAGACCATGCTCAAGTATCTAACACGAACAATGCCTGCTGTTTTTGTGGAGTTCCTCCACATGCATCTGTATGATGTCTTCTATCTACTGCAAAGTATTGCTTCTGGTTTTTACATGAAGACTGATGCAATACTGTCTTCAAAGAAGGGCCAACTCTTCAATCCTTTGGAGGTAAATCAATTATGTAATGGGTGAAGTCATTGATAATGGTGATAATGGTTTCAGTTGCATGCGATTGGTAAATGTTTAAAGTCACCTTTTCCACAAATACAAGAGACTAGTACCGCCAAAGATTTGAGCAATGTATTCGAAGTGTGCTCTCAGTTGAAGAGCCTCCAGATCGAAGGCAAGGACCAACATATCATGAGCAACATCTGCCCCAATAAGCTGGAGGTGGATCTCAGTCCATTCAAAGCAGTGGAACTGCTCACAATAACCAAGTACAACTTTGACAATGTAAGCGTTGTGGGAAGCATGCGACAAACCCTTCGCGTGCTCACCGTACACCACACAACAATCACGAGCATCGCGCAAGTTCTGCAATGTGATAACATACACAAGAACAGTATTACGGCGGCGGAGACGTGGCCGGCGCTGACGAAGATCGACTTGAGCTCCAACCGGCTGGCGGCGATCGACGCGTCCATTCGGCTGGCGCCGCACGTCGAGACGCTCGTCGTGGATGATAACGACATCGAGGAGATCGCCGACCTCTCATCGCTGACACATCTGCGGAGCCTGTACGCGTCCAACAACCGCATCGCCAGCTGCGCCGACCTGCACCGCAAACTGGGGAACGTCAGCACGCTGCACCTGTCGCAGAATCGCATCGCGCGCATTGGCGACCTGGCGCGCATGTACGCGCTGGAGACGCTCGTGCTGAGCGCGAACCGCATCGACGATGCGCACGATCTCGCCAGCGTTGGCGAACTGCCCTGCTTGGAGCATCTCACGCTCACTGGCAACCCCGTATCGACGGTGATCGACTATCGTGTGAAAGTCCTGCAGCACTTTGGGGAGCGCGCGCGTGAATTGTGCCTCGACAATGAGCGTCCGCTGCAGGCGGAGGTTGATAAAGCTCTTGTGTTGCGTGCCCTGCAGATGGGCAAGGAGGGTAAGTTTGTTGCGGCTATTTCCAAATAAGTCACCTAAAAACAGTGAGTTATCTAAGAATAGAACTCATTGCCCAAAAGAGAGATTATTACGAGATTATATTTGATATTAATATTTATACAAAAGATTGTATTTATTGTTTGTTTGTAAATTACAAAGAAATTTAAACGTGGTTCTCATCGTATGCAAATCGAAAATATTTCCCATGCAAGTTTTTATATAAGAAAGGGTGACCACTAACTTTTTGCGGCCATGGCGAGAAAAAACGCGGATTTTAAGCAAGAAAAAAGTTTTCAAAAAACATATTACCATCTAATCCATATGCATCGGCACGGTGGACCACGGTTGCTTTGGGAAAATGGTTGCTTAATTAGATTACATAATAGTAACCCTTTTCGCCCTCCCTTTCTTCTTCCGCAGGTAACTTTTTATGAATGGCGCCCTTTTTATTCGTCTTGCGATTTGTTCGCTGTGCGTTGTATGATGGGGAGGGGATGCAAGGGATGGTGGGGGCGCGAGCGCAAAGGACTTACTTCTTTGCCGTGGCGGAGCGAGTGGGAGCGTTGGCGCGAAACACGCAAAACAAAAACAATCGTGGCCGGCGAGGCGCGCGCGCGGCGCTACGGTAGCGCGCTGCTGCCTTGCATCATCATCAACATCCTCTCCCTCATCAGTGCGCCAGCGAGCGAGCGTGCGTGCATTTCAAACACCTTCCAACAAGTCTCGAGAGTTCGAGGTCGCAATCATCTCATCACATGTGCGATCGACTTACAATTAGAAACAAATACTAACTTTAAATTATAGCAGTGGCCGGTGGTTTTTATACTAATTGCCTGTGTGACTGCGTGTGTGGTGAACTATTTGAATGGCGGGGTGAAAAAACGTTTTGTGTGGCACAAAAACTTTTTTTGAATCTTTGGCGGCGGCGCGCATGGTGGCCAACGTGATGGAGACCAACGGTAACAACGGCGGTGAGGAGCACGGCGGCGGCGGCGGCGTCACAAACTCTTTTGGCGGAGGTGGCGGCGGCGGTAGCAACAATTTCATTAGTGCAGCGCGTCAATCACCGAAGATTGCCGCATCACCGGGATGTGCCGCTGTCGCCGCCGCCGCCGCCACCACCACGTCGTCTTCGATTGGTCCTGCTTCACTGAGCGTCGTCTCTTCGATGATGATGCTGCGCAGCACCGGCTCACCGGCGGGGATGCTCACCACTCGCAAGATTATGAGTCGCAATCAAAACAATACGCGTAAGTTTC
>JARJDR010016218.1:0-11954 GCA_030264135.1 Myllaena sp. GC000078 | reverse complement strand
CAAATGTGATAATCTGCATAAAATTTTGTAACTCTAGAAATACTGAGGATGTCCTAAGCGGACGAAATCGATCTATAACAAAATAAATACGTTTGGAAATATTTCAACAACTTATTCATCTAAACAATATACATGATATTAAAAATGTAGCCAAACTCATATTACTTATTTTATCATATTAGTTCATTAATTTTACATACGAAACAGGAGAAATGCATATTATAACTTACCTCGCATAGACATGAATTTTGATTTAGCGACCAATCCGTTCTGCGCGTATTCACGACCCATCGTTGTCGTCGNTTGATTTGGCGACCAATCCTTTCTGCGCATATTCACGACCCATCGTTGTCGTCGAGTACAATCAGCAGGAAAGCGAAAAGCACGAACGCCGCTGCTGGAATTATTCGTGCAATTAATTGCACTGTAGCCAGTCATCTTCAAAACATGATTTGGGTTTATGTTAACACTGCTTCAGTGTAAAGAATTTAACTAAAATAACTTAATAGTTGACATAATAATACTTACGATGACAATAAGATCAGATTTGCACCGATATTAAACTGTATTAAACACTCAAAAGCACGGGGAAACGTCGAAAATAACTCAACACAGCACACGCGAACATACGGTAAACATAGAACAGCTGTGTGTGCCTAGACACAAAATGGCGGATGCACATACTCACTCTTTTAGTGGCTTAGTTAGTTATATTTTATATTCAGATCAGATTCAGATTGAGCGAATAAACCTCACTTTAAATTTCAATTATAATTACAATAATAATTAAATAATAGTGGAAATTTTTCAGGATATCTTGTAGCATGTAATTGTTGAATACCTATTATTTCATTCTAGCCCGCTTCGTGATTCCAACATGGCGGCTCAAAGCTGCCGCCGTATGCAAATTGAGAGCAAGTTAGGCAACCATAAAATTAAAATATTGCTAATTTTTTATAATTATCAATTATTCAATTATAATTAATTTGTGGGATTGTGGAAAAAATAGTGTTTGCATCACGAGCGTGAAGTAGCATCCGCTTTCAGGCCGGAACGCCTCACTTCACGCCCTAGGTACAAAATATACTATTATATAAGGACTAGCGCGCTCGGCCCGCTTCGCGGCCCTCTCTTGCCGGGGGTTCAATGTTATTAGATCACGCGACTTTTTTCTGAAAGCATTTTTATTGAAAATTACAGTGTTTTTTTAGTTTTAAAAATCGTATAACATTTATTTCTGTTTAATGCAAAGTTTTCGATAGTGGCGCCACCTTACAGCGTTAGTGAGGCAGTGAGGCAGGCAGTGAGGCAGGCAGTGAGTGACTTGGGCTTTTATAATGTAAATTTAAAGAAAAATATAAATCAATTCAATGTTAAGGAGACTTGGTTCATAAATATTTTATTCTAACTGCAAATTCCAAATACAATTACTTCCGTTGTATTTCTTTAGAAAAATATGCAGGAAACTTAATACTTTATAAATGCAAAACAATGCTTGCGAAGTGTGACAACGAAAATGCAACCCATAAGCACACATCACCTGATGTACAAGTAGTCGTGAGTCAATCTCAGGCTTGATCCTCCACGAATAAACCGGCCAATCTCCTCTAATATCGTAAATGCCGAATTGTTTATTCATTTATTGCACAGCAATACTGCATTTACTTCACTTCCACTCTTCTGGGCACAAAGATTAATCGCACGTTATGCCACTTGCCGCCCTCGTACTTTTTCCTCCGGGCGTCTTAAAGACAGCGCACATCTGCCATAAACGTATTTGGGGTCAACGAGTGTGCGGAATGCTAAATCAATGGGGTCAAACTATAAATGGATATTTGCTTTATACACGGGTGGATTTTCCCCTGCCCGGCAATAAGCATTGCTCGGTCGGTGGAATGATGTGCGTGGGGTGGCTGGAAAGTGGTAAGTTGCATTGGAGGGGATTCCATTTCTAGTTCGGTGGGCAAATATGCGCTATGTCAACGACATACACAGGGGCTTCCTTATATGTATCAGCGTGCAAAGCTATGCTATTGCAGCGCTGTTCCATTGAGCATGAGATAATTGTTGTGGTCAGTCAATCCCCCTATGTACATATTATACAGACGGGGCAACATGCAATCGTTCCGAAGATTATGTTTTCCGGTTTACAGTTTCAATATTGCTTGATTGAATTTTGTACCCATTTTATTTTATTATATTTCTTGAAGTATATCGTTTTAGAGTGCAAAAGACATTATGCAAAATTTGATATAAACGGTTTATAATTTTACACAAAAGTCCGTTTAGTGGATATGTTTAAATAGATGGCTTGCGTATCTTGCTTTTATGCTCACTGCGGCGGCAGTGGAAACTTATTTCAAATGTGCGACGGGAGTTGGGCGGACTATTATTAATTACTCCAATAGCACTGTCTGTGCATACATGTTCACTGCTTGATTTATCACATTTATATTTTTTCTTGGAATCAGTATTTATTTCTGGAGCAAAAATTGCAATTATTCCCATCCCAATGTACAACAATATTCATGGAAAATATTTAAGAGGATTGCGGAAACAGTTAGCGTTGTCATAATACAATTGTCCTGGAATTTTTTCCATGCTAAATTAACGTCATCTTTGCACGGGAAGAACAATTATCCTTTTTATATCCTCACAGTTATTATTACTGTGCTTCACGTTTGTTTTAATTTTCCAAGTCAGCGTTTACTTTGCACCTACATCTAAATTCGATTCTGACCGACGCGTTTCATCGTTGGTCCGTATTCAAATCTTAAATTTGCGAATGTTAGTTGATGTTGTCATTATTTTCTTAAAATGATGTAACTTCCTTGATTTCGGATTTGGGTACTTGGGTATCTACCCAAATTTATAACAATAATGATTATAATTTTGCAAAATATAAAATAGAATTAAATCTTGCAAAGTCGTACCAATTTAATTTATTGTATTTAAATGTTTTTGGCATTCATAATGTTAAATTCACTTCATATGCTGGAAAATAAAAACTTTTTTGTTTTAGCTCTGCAGTGGTTTTCGAGCAACATTACGCCAAAATTAGAGTGTTACAATATTGTGTTGAAAACTCAACATGGTAGATGGCTGTGTGAAAGGATAATATTTGCGGAAAAAGTGTAACTTGCAACAACACAAATTACAAGGGAATACCTCAATACTGCAACAGAACACAGCATAATTAAATTTAGCATGGACTTAACATGCACTATCATCTTTGAGCGAACAAAACATCTTCGTAAAGTTACCTAACATCCAATTTAAGTTCCATTTTGCATGAATATTTATCATGTTCAGAGTTAATTAATGCTTTACGTTGTAATTTACAAAAACTACTATATTCTGCATGCTATATCAAAACCAATATTCCATTTTCTTAATAAATATGATATGAGCTAGAAAAACTTTTGCAAAATTTTCATAAATTGCAAAATTTGACACTGGCGACGTATTTTGGATATGCACCTTAACTAATTGTAAGTCCGCATGGTTTATCATGTTTCATAGTGAATGCATATAATAACAATGGTGGCAGCTGCCAGCTTCATAATCGCTGTTTTTGCCACCTAAACTTTTCCGCAACGCCGCAATTCGATATCACCAAGTAATTGAAATCAAAATGCTGGTGATATATTTCAGTCTTCGCAACGTTCTGTTAAATTTTCATTAGTGTAAATTAATGAGAAATCCATGATATTTATCCCCTTCGACATGATTAAGTGATAATAATTGAACCGCAGACACGAGAGATGTTTCATTTTAATCTCTAAACCTCCACACAGTACCTTTGAGTGGGTATGGAAATGACTTTCACGCAATTAGTCATGAAATCATTCCTTACACTTGCTGCCGATAATTTAAAGTCACCCCATACCAGTTGCAAATGAAATTAGGGACCTGACGTTTGTCTCGTTACCATCCTCTTTCCTGGCAAGTAAAACAGATTCGCATATGTTTCGGCAAATCACATATTATGCGTCGCTTTCTCGCTTCAGCATGTGGATGTAGCTGAACAGAGTGCAACCCCTTAGGCGGATTGATTAAATTGTTTAGGCAATGCATTAAATCACAACCCTCGCGACATTACTAATTGATATCCTACTCTCCTGATTGCATCGCATTACTACTGACACGCTGATGTAAGCCCGCTTTCAAGTTTGGGGTTTAAGGCGGTTAATATGGTTGGATTTTCATAAGCGCGCAGGTTTGACAGGTTAGTGCCTCTGACTCTAACTGTGTGAACGAGAGAGAACGGATATCGTTGTCTCTCCTTAGCACCTACGAGCTCATATTGAGTGAGAGTGAGAGGCACTACCCTGTCAAACCTGCGCGCTTATTTTGCATTGAGTATACCACGTTAAACATTTGTAAAATTCTGTATGTGGCTTGTTTTCTTACTGCCGACTGCAGCATGCATGCATGTGAATATTACTTGTATATGCAAGCGTTAATTTGTCTCTGCCAGTGAATATACAGAAGAAGAAGTGCCAACAAGCTTCAGCTCGTGCGCTGAACGTCCACTCATACAAAATATGCGTTATTCCTCACTTGTTATAGAATATACTATTAACTTTCCCCTGTCATCGCAGTCGTGATAATGATGATGTTGCTGAGACCGCTGAGACATTTATAAAACTGGCACTTGACGTTAATGTAAACTGAGAAATTACTGCGCTGAAGTAATCGCTAAATACGTTTCGGCCAATCGAAGCCTGACGTATAATCAAGGGCAGCGGGAAAAACTACTGACGTTTTTCAAATGCGCGGAAATATTTACCAGGTCAGCTTAGCACAAACGTTTCCACTCTCATTCTGCACGTTGAGTTCTGTTTTTTTTTTGGCGGAACGTATCAGACCCACATACAGGCAAACTGTAGTTTACGCACTACTTTCCAATGGCCATGCAATTAATTATATTTTTTCATTCTGTGCCGTGCCGCTGAGTTGCTGCTAGCCGGCGCTGAATCGATGTCGGTTTGCGAATATATATCAAATGTATTGCGGTTTGCACTTTGCACTGAACGATTCAGAAAGAAACAAAATTGAGACGATATAAATACTTACCTATTATGAATTCCAATTTAAAGGACCTCTGAAAAAATCAGATATCGACTGTCACGAGACATAATGAAAGGATAATTAATTTGTTCTCCTTGGCGTTCGGTAGCATCTCGTAGTGCGCTAGCCGCTGTCACAATCAATGTTGGCTTACCAGTTTACTTTTCTAGCGACTGTGTTGCCGGGATACACCAGCGCTGCCATGTATGTGCAATGCGGACACGTTCTATTACTTTATAGCTGGCCCTCCAAAGCAAGGGCACGCGAAGTAATTCAGCAATATCGCCTTTGACGTTCTTGTGCAGCTTGGAGCGCAAGAGCTTTTGTCCACCGTGAGTCCTGTTCCCTTTAATGTTGTCGTTTTACCTTCTTCTGCGTACGATTCTTTATGGTTCGATTGCTTCTTGATTTTAGGTGTGTTTTGTTTTCTACTCACAGCTTGCAATGGTAATTGAAGCTCGTAATGAATACAATTTACTATAAAGTTGTAAATACTCTACTTTTCCAATACATATCTGTGTATTTTCAACACTTTTATAAAATTCAATTGGATTTTGATAAATTTTGAAAACAATTAATTAAATGAAGTTATTTCTATTGTTGCAGGTATTTTGGACTCAAAATTTGGAAATTTCAACAAAATAAATGTTATTGCCCAAACACCTGAAACGAGCGCCTTGTCAGATGACAACTAAATCAATCGCAAGCCGTTCCAAGTAACGAAGCATTAGATTGCAAATTCGAAAGACCCGATGTATATTTTACTTATATGTTATCGTGTACTGACCTCCGAGTATATTATCAGCATCACATCGAGAAAATTGAATGGAGCAAATTGGGTAGCTTTGGAATTATCTACAAAACCATCAAGGTGCAGCCCTGGAATTGATCTGATCGCGCAATCGACCATTTACCAATTCTGCCTTTATTTCTCAGCGTTCAATTTTCTTAGGCTAATTCCCGGCGTAAATCCGCAATATGGATGGCGCAATGAAAATGGGTTGATAATGGGAAGGAGTGAATGAACGCATAATGCCACGATAACGGCCTTCTTTGGAGGGAGATATCGAAAGGCACCCTGTTCTTCTTCTTCTTCTTCTTCTTCTTGTGATACCTTCTCTTCGCCTAGGGAGATGCTTTGGGGCATTATTCGTACGGCTTCAATGAAGGTGATGGTTTTCGCGGTCGGCATCGCACTGATTACTTTCCGGTCGAGCACGCCCAAGTAAAATATCACTCTATTATCAAATGCAAAATAAGAAAATCTTTATATCCTTGCAATCCGTAACTGCTTGCAGCATTTTCTGATTGATTTCACAAAAAGTATACTAGCAATTCCTGCAGAATAATTACATATTCATAAAACCGAGTTCGAATTCTACGAAAATTTACAAACGGGATCAACTAAATAAACTAGCAGCTAATGAAATTAATGCATTTTTTTATTAAGTACAAACTCATTGTTTCTGTTATCTTTACATTATGATTTATTCTAATCTTCAGCGCGTATATGTGAAGCAATAAACGTTTTAATGGAAAATGTAATGTCCTTGCTGATTGACGGTCAAAATTTTGCAATTCATGAATGAAATGATGATAAATCACATTTCATATCGTAAAGCAATTCTCCAAAAGTCAAGTAATTAACCTTCAGAAATAATTTTTCCTATATTTCCTTCGCTTTTACTGGCGAGCGGGTAGCAATAGGAAACACAAGCGTATAACGTTAATGCCACGGCATGAAATGGCTTAATAAACGTCATAATTATAACCCTTAACAAGGTGGGCGATTTCTAAAACCGCTAATTAAAATTGCATGGTGCGGTTTGCATGATGATAAGCGTCGCGGAGTTTTGTTTTTCCGCTAAATGCAAATTCGTTTTGCGATTGCGCGATTATACCACAACAAAATTAACATAAATTACGTAGCTCATTACATAATTATTTGTAATTATCGGCGATTGCAACATATACCCAGAAAAATAAAATATAAAATATAGTCATAAAATGTTTCAGAAAATGCACTTGCGGAGCATTTATTACGTCAGTGGGAACGTCTTCCACGCTTATATCGCTATCGCCAGAAACCCATAAACCCCGTTTCAGCTGTGCGCCCTCGATTTGGCCACAAGTTTTACTGCTGCAAAGGCGTCTATAGCTTGGCGTATATTGTTTTATTCCTTGGTAGAGTGTGTGGTACATTGATACTTGATCTGTTGTCTATCTCTCGTTTTATCCTTGTGAGTGCGCAATAATGTTCGTACTGAATGATTGTGTTTAAAGCTTTGGTTGTTGTAGTTGTTTTTCAGGATCTTTAAATGCCTAAATAAATCGAGGTTGGCATTTATTGCGTGTTGTAGGCAACAAAACAGCGACAATGTCCTCCATGCGTTCATTACTCATATACTGTTTACAATGTGGGGCTGTATGCGACTGTACTCTGTCGTCTGCAGCATCCTGCCTAATCCGGCCATGCGATTGCCAAAAACGTAGCTTTATCTGTAAATATACTTTAAAAATGTTTGATTTTTCCGATTTTAGTTAAAGTGGCCGAGTGGGTTAACATGAGTAACTGCTAACCCAAGGTAAGCTGCTTTGCATCTCGGACTAGCCTTAGAAAATTCTAATGAACTTTTCCGATAGATATGAGAGCAGTTATACTCAATGCAAAATAAACGCGCAGGTTTGACAGCGTAGTGCGTCTCCCTCTCACTCAATACCAGCGCGTAGGTGCGAACGAGAGAGAACGATATCCGTTCTCTCTCGTTCACACAGTGAAAGTGAGAGGCACGAAACTGTCAAACCTGCGCGCTTATAAAAATCCGACCATATCATGTATTCCATTGGTGGATCTTTGGCAGTAGGCTTTGTCCTACTATTAGGCAGTTCTCGATAGTCGCTGTCAGGAGCACAAAGAGTCCTTAACAGGCCCATGTGCGGTGTCTTGCGGTGCACCACAGACAATTTCTCAGATTTTGTATAATTTATTCCGTTTATTTTTCTGGTAAGCCGTGCGAGAAGCCTATCAAATAAATTATTTGTTATAAAAAAATTTTAAACTGAATTATATTTCATGTGAAGCCTTGACACGAAATTATATAGAGCCTAGCTGAACATGATGCAGTTCTATCACTCGTAAAGATTTCAAAAAACACGTTAACGTTTTTCTTTAATACCAAGCATTTTCAACGCCTCTCCAAGTTCACAAAGATTTTACGTAGAGTGCAGTGCGCGCCACCCTCAATAACACCTTATAGTGTTTCGCAACATTACTGCTGCCACTCGCGCGCTCAGTCGGCGCCAGCGCCAGCAGCCGTCACTGAAATGACCGTCAGGCAGTCAGGCAGCGTGCAGAAAGAATGGTCAGACGAGAAAAGGAAAAATGTAAACGTAACATTAAGATCCCTATTGTAGCACAAAAGGCGTTGAATAATCTGTGAGGGCGCACAATCTAAAAACCAGTGGTAAAAAGTTACGGCGGGCAACAAAAAACTCCTGTCAAAAGTATGGTCAGATTGTAACAAATTTCGTTTTGGTTGAAAATAAGAAAAAAGGCACGTTTTGCAGAGAAAGACGACAAGAAAGACACTACCAATATAACACATTATTTTGTTATTTATAATTTTTTAACAGTTTAGTTATTTGCAAGAATGGCTAGCGTTTACGCATGACATGTTCTGCTTAATTATTAATGTACTACCGATGCGCTTGTTGTCATAATAATTACAACACAAAATTTATATGTCAATTTTAATTGCGTTGCTAACCAAGTTAATTATTAACTCATTACCCGACATATTATGAATGTTCGTATTGTATTTGCTTTTTGATATTTATTAAATCTCGCTTCATGAAATTCATCAAATGAATTCAGAAATTGACTTGTAGAGTGGGTGGCACTCCATCGCGCTCATTATTACCATATTACACAAGTTGTGCTCCATGCGCATGTGTCGTTTTTATGATTTTCAGGGCACCTAATATATTAGACTTTCGGCGATCAAATAAACAAACTTTTATATGCTCGCTCCTAAAAAGATGGCGCAATCGCATTCAGTTGCCATTGCTTTCCTTTGCCATTTAAATTTCTAGAAAAGGAAATATAGCGATATGCGAATTTATTTATGACTATTATAAGAGTATCTAGCAGTGAGTTATTGCATAAACAATTCAAACTTGCCCCTCAATCAACTGTGGAAAATTATAACATCCTTTTAGCAGTTGTTGTGATTAGCAAATAAAACAAACAAGATTAGATCGCGCTTTGCCCACTTATGACATATAACTGGAGCGGAAATAAAATCAATAACTATGTATATGTTAGTCTTGAATGCAGAGTATTTACACTGAGGACGTACATAAATTCTTGACGGGGTAGAAGCAGAAGTGCTCTTTAACCGCAAAGGATAGGTCAACATTCGGCCGATCGATGCAAGGGAGTGTGTAGAGGCGCGGGATCCTAAAGTATAATATTTAATTTGTAATGTAGATGCGTAATGTCATAAAGTGTGTGCGCACGCCCTCTCGCGAGCTATAGCATGTAGAAATCTGGAGCTGCTACAACTGTCTATCAACTGGTAAATTTCAAACTTACCACCTCTTTCGCATTGCTATCACCTCACACCTCTGTCTGATGCCTGAGCGGTACCCCCCGTCTTTCGGCGGTTATCTCGCCACGAGACTCCTTGCCACGAGCTGGTTCGCCTCGACCCCAGTTCGCCACTACCCCATCTCGCCGCGAAGGGAAATGGTCTTTGACGCAGACATAATTAGGACGCAAACTTTGCGTTACAAGCACGAATGATACCGACTCTGGCATTTGTACCAATTGAAGATTTAAACGCTGCAGTGGAGGACCATGCCTTCTTTTTGCCCGCAGAATTGCAAGTTGTGCTAAATTATTTTGAAGACAATTATCTCGGACGGATGCGGCAGCAACAACGACCACCGCCTCTATTTCCTCCCACAATGTGGTCGTGTTATTGACGCACATTACACGCAGAAGATCGCACAAATAATTATGCGGAGGCAGCACATCGGCGGAGTTGTCATCAATATATCGTACACAACGGAACAAATTGTGTATTTTCTAAGAATGAGTAAGAAGAGAGTATGAGTGCATGGAAGAAATTACTCCTTATGTGCACATTCGCATTTGATACGTAGCACCACGCTCTGAGTCTGAATGAAGATTGAAGATTCCATTTGCAAAACAACGACCAAAATCTAATATTAGTCGCGTGTTGCGTTAGCCGTACTGCGCAAGATGATGTGAAGCAACGGCAATCTTCTTTCTATAGCCTTCGTTCAAACATTGAGTATATATTAGCAAGCGTATTTGCACATGATATATCCAATCTCCTAAACGTGAGATGTCGCCACGACCTATTTCAACACATGTATACATATACTTATATACGTATAATATATCCGACAATAAAATCCCATTATAGTTTTGCCATGGATTTGCATTCCTAATCATGGTGCGGATAAATATATTCGTACCCCACTTATTATTCAACAATTATTCTACATAATTAGCGCTCTGTGTCATGTTTATCACGATATACATTTATTTTTTCCGTCATTAATTATGGTTGCAAAATCTTGCTTGACCGAAATAAAATGCAAATTTCTCACCCAGCCAAAATATATTAAATTAGAAATCGAGCTTGTATAGGTTACATTTCGATGTAAGGAAAAGTTTAATATAAAAAACGAGTCTGTGATATATTCATTGTACATTACATACATGGAAATCATTAAGGATAACAGCCCGGTTGCACAAGTGTATGCTTAATATTGAAATAGCATAGCCATACGACGCGCAAACCTACAAGTCGCACGCAATTTAATGACCAACATATATTCTTTATATTCACGTTAAATCTTATTCAAATTGTTAACGGTTATGAGATTTGTGTGGTAAAAATTTCCGTTTATGATAGCAAAATTGAGTAAAAGATTATTTGCGAAAGTGTTAACTCGAGCTAACGAAAAGACAGAAAATTTTGAAATTCGCGCAATTCAGAAACTTTCTGAGTGCAAATAACCAATCCGAATTACTTTCAATGAAAAGATATAAATAAAACGCGAAGCTCTTTGCAGAATATCTTTGTAATGTACAACTGCATATAAGGACTTGCGCGTGGATTGGTGCGTGAGTCGCTTCTAAATTTGACGTGAATATTTTTACGCTCACAAGCATTCGATAGGAGGACCGAATTGATTCATTTATTTTGGTGACATTGCTTTTATTCGACATTTCTATTTATTTATGCAGAAAAAAGGGCTTCTCCACAACAAATGTTTCATTTTGTTGATTATAAGGACAAATGCACTCGTTCAACTCAAGGTTTCGTCTCGCAGCTTTTTGCTGCATTAGGATAGCAAAAATCTATTTAACAATAATCACTATTCATTTTGAAAAAGTTTTGCTTTTACATGAAATAGCTTGATAAAGTTTTTTTAAAATTTATTCATCAGCATTATAACGACATGATTCTAAACGAACATTGTTATTGAAATAAAGTTAATATTTAAACGCCTGCATGTAGCTAGGTATGTACTTCGCATCGCTTGCTAAATATGCACGGGGGAGATAATTAGTAGTTACCATATTTAAAATTGTATTTGCAACGCTCGCCCGTATGCACGCCAAAACTTTCGCCAACTTGTTTCACGGTGCTCGTCACCTACGTATCGTTCCTCTCAACGTGTAAACTTTTTGATTTCGCACCCGACTATACGAAATTATCAACGTTGTAGCGGCACTCTCTTAGAGCACCTCTCGAAAGGGAGATTAGGTCTTTTTCACTTTATGATGCTTTCTGAATTATTCTTGCGCGTTGCTCGATTTCCGCTTATCAAACTGACCGTTG
>JARJDR010016208.1:0-13294 GCA_030264135.1 Myllaena sp. GC000078 | reverse complement strand
CCTAAGCCGACTATGAGCGACTGAGTGAAGAGTGGGGGAAAGTTCTGGCCGCCATCTTTTGCCTCACCCCCACTACTGCTTTCAGCACGTAGTTCGTTCTCCTGATTCTAGTCTTCTTGCTTTATACCATGCTGTCGGCAACTCTCGGTCGTCGAGCGCGTCATAAATGTCATAAATTTTAGGTTAAGGCGCGCGCGGCGAATGCGGGGAATGCGGCGAATGCTGTGAGTCGCGCGATCGTATTTCGGCGACAATTTTCTTCTTAGAAATCGCCGACTAATGTGATTATCTCCTATTTCCTTACATTTCCTTTTATTACCCAATTGCGTTGAGTGTTGAGTGCAGAGAGTACTGTTTGTGACTTCAGCAGAAATTTACTTCTTGACGATGTTGTGAGCGGCATGGTTACACCTTTGTACTTCCGTTAATTTTACCGTGAAAATGGGCGAAGGTAAAGTTGGTCTTCCCGGTCAAATAATTTTTCTATATATATTTTTTTCCTCAGGCAAAACAGAAGATTTGTGGCATCCTTATCGGGATCTCTTCGAGACAGTAAACAAACATTTAACATCGGAAAATAATGACCCCACTTCATATGGCGATTTTGAAAAAGTACTCCGCCAGTATCGGCAAAGCTTTTTTGCGCTGCTGCATAACTTGGTAAGCACTTTTCTGCTTTCGATTAATTTATACTAATTCAATTTATAAAAAAAGCCTAAAAACAGTAAACAACGTGAAGAATTAAGGAAAGGCCAAGAAGATGGCATTACAATTAAAGGCATTGGTCATCAAGTGCTCTCCAAGGAGTTGTATCAGGAAGTTATCATCATTTCTGACATGTTTGATATGAATGAATATGTTGCACTTGATCTTCTGTGCACTGCCCAGATTCAACTGCCATATTTTCTTGATCTGCCCCGAGGATTAGTGGCAATTGCTTTGTACTATGATGCAAGGAAGTACTTGATTTCAACCTTGAGAATGCTACTGCAGGCCAGAATGGGAGTCTCTTGGACAATGACCCTCCCCCCAACTATTCAGAGATTCATAAATTCATATACTGAGCAATTGTTTGAAAGTGGACTGCTGCAGAGAATTATTGAGTTGCTAAATTCCATGGATCTGACAAAGGAATTGGAGTTATTGCAAACCAATCTGGCATTGGGTGGACCCAGTCACAGAAAACAAGTTATTGATACCTTTAAATCAATTAAGTTGTTATTGGCTGATTGTGTCTTCATGTGGTCTTGTCAATCTGGCCTCACAAAGTCATCCCTGATGTCATTAATACAATATTTAAAGGAAGTGAAACTTGAAGAAGAAGCTACTGGCACACTTGATAATGTAACACTTTATCTTATGATGGCATTTTTATATGCTGTTGATTTGAGTGTGTTACATAGTCGCGAGGATGGCGAAGAAGTCGTGCAAAATTTACCAATCTTAACGGATCCCAGTTTAGTTACAATGCTGACTAAAGAATTATCTTTGAAGAATAGCGTTTGGGCATGCAAAGGACTGCAATCGGTGGCGATGTTTTCATTCGCAGTGTGCCTGTCATCCTTACGGTCAGTTAGCCAAGGACAACACATACAAAATATTGTCGACGAGGAAGATCGCTTCGTAGATGCGGCTATCATTATGAATGTCTTCGATTTCATGGCACAGAAGCTTTTGAACAATGACCAATTTTTCCAAGAATCCTTCATGGTGAAACGAATACATCATTTAGTTTGTGATTTCATTGTTCAGATGTATCCAAAAGTGAAAGACTTGCGTTTGAAAGCTGATGAAACAGCGAAAACGATACAATCGTATGTCAACGAGGGCCTTGAAGTACCGGCTAATTTGCCGCGTTATTTTGAAAGTCTTCTGCTCGCGTTGGGAAAACTATACAGCAAGGATACAAATAAGTTGGAACTCATGATGGACTATTGGTGTCCGATTGACAGCACACACAATTTGGCTCCGTACCGATCACATCCTAAATCAGTGGCACTCTTCAAATTCGTACGTCTTGCTGGAGACATGCTACCGCCAAGTCTCTTCGTGCAGTATTTGACATTTCTGCGCTCGCTGTGTAATTGCCAGCAAGGTGCTCGCAACTGCTTCAAAATGCTACAACAACCATCCGGCTACAACAACACCGTCAGCTGGGATCACTTCTTCGTATCATTTAATCAATACTACGCAAACTTAAAGCACGATCTGCCCTCGAACACGGAAACAATCTATCGACACAGTCGACTTTACAACAAGGGAATAACACCGCAGGAGATTGATGGACTGCATGCGGTTTTGATGCTTATGAAGGCAGTCAGTGACAATGACGATTTTTCCCGGATGGCATTATGCGAGCATCCCGGCTGGTCACCGGTGTCGGTTCTACTTGGACTCGTGAGCTGCTCTATTCCCATTCCGCTAAAGGCAGATATGCTACAGGTGTTGGCATCGATGAGCAAATCTAAGGAGATTGCCGCTCAGATTTGGAATAATCTAGAGGCATCGCAAATCTTGGTGACAATACCATCTACTTCCACATACCAGCCTCGTGGTATTCAAACCGAATTGGACGAGGTTGAAGCTCGCCTCGAGGAATACCCCCTCACTCGCGCATTCCTGACACTGATCGATGAACTAACGAATTCGGGAATCCCGAGAACACTAGGCGCAGGACCACGCCAACCCGGTTTCGATCCATACTTGCTGTTCATCATAAACTCTGTGTTTCTCAAATTCAACAATCGTACCTATAAGAACCCAGCGGAGAAATGGCATATTGCGTCATTATGTCTCAAATTGTTTTCGAAATTTTTGGGCAGCTACGAACCGGATACCGCCGATTTTCCGAGCATTACGAAGATCAGCGAATATAATTCACCACCTGGATTCCATCTTATGCTACAGTTGCATTCCAAATCGGAACTATTCAACGGCCTGTTATTCGTCATCAATGAAGGAAATCGATTTTGCGAGACTTGCTTGCCATTCCCGGGCGAGAAGTATTTGGATACCGCTACATATCATGCACTGTGCATAATCGATAGTTGCCTTAAATTGCAATCGAAATTCTTTAATCTGTTGACGTCATCTAACAGCCCTGTGTTATTGGTGAACATGCACAAATTGCTGTTGACATTGAATCCGCAATCTGGTCGACCCGATTACGTTCTGAACATCATGAAGTATTTCGGATATCAAAATCTGTTGCCGAAGCAGTGTTATGTAGCACTACAAATTGTAAGAGCTCTCACCAGTTCGCAACTCACGCATGCTCAAATCATGACGATACTGATGTCGAGCAACCAAGAGAGGACCATTCTACATGGATTCGTGAAGTGCCTCGATGAGGCTATGGATGAGGACAACGAGTACATAGCCCTGACGAAGAAAGAAATCTTCGGTTTGCTGCATCAATGTTTACCCTACAACACTCCAAATCTGACACAATTCTTATTCGGATTCGATCTGCATCGAGGCGTTAGTTCGACAGTCTTCCAATTGCCCGGGATCTTGAACACTCCGAGATCCTGTATGCATTCACTATTGACCCTTCTACGACACATTCTTATGGGTCGCTTAGAGGATGACCAATCGATCGTCGAAGAATGTTATCACATGCTATATGCGCTCTGCTCCAATCCACAAACTGCCGATCCCGTTTTACGACTTCTCCGGAGTCAGCAGATGTTCTTCAAAAAGCATGTGAATTATTGCCATCAGAATTACACGCGCGGCATCCACGACCTGAGCAAAATGTCGTGGTTGCTGAAGACCATGGCGGTTGAATTTCGCCTTGCCTGTTGCAATAAGCAGATCGTCAACGTGAAACAAATGACCTCCGTTCTGGTCGGCTTGCCGGCTGAAATTCAAATGGACTTTTTCGAAATGAGTGAAAATCCCACCTGTGAGCCAAAGTCCGATGAATTCGTAATGACCATTGAGCATCTAAAACAAGATAACTTCCTGGTGAAGCTGATCGTCAACTTCGATTTGGGCGATGTCAAAGTGCCGGTCCCGGAATGGGGCTTCTTCAATCAAGCCTCGTTGGACACGTATCTTGCCGGCTGCCAGCAGGAGTCCAATCCGAAACTGATCGATGTGAAAAAGTTGCACCGAATTCTTATCGAAGAGGTCTCCACCTCCCAAGGCACGACCGCACTTGGCCAACGTCAAGCAATGGTCGACGAAGTGCAAAAGGTCCTTCTGTATGCCGTGAACCTAAACAATGCGCGAAAGAGCTCTGCGAGCGTAGTGCAGTTTATGGACGCATGGAGGCAAGTGGTTCAAGTGTTAATTACCTACTTGCCGATCGAAATCATCGCACCGAAAGATCAAGTATTGCTGCAAATCTATCTGCTGGACGTAATTTTGAACAAGTGCGTCAAGGCGGTGCTACAGCCGGAAGTCGCCAACTATCTCGCCGGCACCATCGTTCTGCTCATCGGCAGCATGCGCAAGAGTCACATCAAAGATCAGAAATTCAATCAGATGCTGTTTCACGATAAGCAGCGCGATACGCGTAGCACGATCGAATTGAACATGCCACTTGTGCGCGCCATTTTCAACAATTTGATCCAATGGATTATTGTCTCCGATAATCAGTCGCAAAAACTCCGGATCAATTTGTACGCAGCGCTAGCAACATTTCTGCAGCTCATCCATGTCGTCGACGAACCGAAAGACAACAAAGTTAACGACAGCCTCTACGTTAGTCGCTTGGATAGTACCAAAAATCGGATTCACGATGATATTTCGTCAGTGTACATCTCATCCAGCGTGCTGACTAACTTTGGGGAGAAGTTGATCGACGTCTTCTGCTACGACTGCACCGGAGGACAGGAAATCTGCAAAATGCTGGCGTTATCCTGCTTCAGCTTGCTCTTGGGTTTGAGTGGCAGCGTCAATTGGATTGGCCACATGGCGAATCGTGGCTATTTAAAGCACATTATCGATAGCATCGTTAAGATGGACAACGATCTACACGACGTGCTGGAACCGGTTCCAGAAAATTTGAAGAGCGTCTACATGTTTGATGCGAAAATGTCGTTCCTCTCGCGCGTAGCAACCACGCGCTTTGGCGCTGAACTGCTCTTGGAACACAAGACACTTCCGATACTATCTAATATGAAGGTGTTCGACTTTCATCCGGAACTATCAAAGCATTTGCAAGATGACGGGGACGACCAACTGTTAATGACGGTGCTGCAACGTTACCTTCAAATCTGGGAGCCTTGTTTGTACATGTGCAACGCGATATTAACCAGTTTAGGCACGGATCACCACGCAGCTATATCGCAGATCATCAATTTTCTACTTGGCCATCTGGACGTCGTCGAACTGGTACTACGTGCCGCGAATCCTGGATTATCCTTGGAGTCCCTCAAAGAGGTTGCGATGGTTACGTCGGTGATAGCTCGTACTGCTAATAACGACATACTGAGCACCTTCGACAGCACGGAAGCGCAACTGAATAATCGCGCTCAATTATACCGTATACAAAAGTTGATGCTGGGCTTGGTGCCGAAGTTTATTCTACAAGAAAGCATCCTGCGAGAACTGCTCAGCGACCCGCATAACGATAAAGCCTCGTATCAAACATCAGATCGTCTCTCACAAGCATTGGAGATCGTGGCGAATTTGCTCCTGCATTGCAGAAATATCACACAAAATAACGGCATCGATCACGATAGCGTCGGGGTGGTATTTCAGCCGACATTGAGCGATGCGCTTACCGGTATGAACGGCAACACGCGCAATTTCAACGATCATACGCCGTCCCTCGGTGTGGTTGTGCAGGCGTTAATCAACAACGTCAACTATTACCACAAGGAACGAGGTACTTTGGAGTTCCTGTATCGTAAGGAAAAGGAAATTCCTGCATTGGACGCGGTTGATTTGAAAGACTTTGGCGTTGGCGATGGCTTCGATGTTAGTGTCATGCGCGACGAAGCACTCGAGATCATTAGCATGAAATTGCAGATGAAAAAGCATAATATTAATCATTGCCTCTTGATCATTGAACATGCCATGTACATCATATGGGCGCATTTGAATCATTACATGCTGAAAGCGATTCCGAAACCGAGGAATTACGGAATGAACCTTACCAATACTTCTCTTCAAATGGATAGTAAGTTGATGAGATGCTAATTGAGCAATGTTTAATTGTGTCTCTTTGTAGCAACGCTGGCATCAGCTACCGAAGCAATGTGGCGAGTTTCAACCGATGACATCAGTAACTTGAAACAAGGATTGGTGTCGATTTTCAATGATAGTTTTTGTCGACGACTGCTGGAAACCTCACAGGCAAGGAATTTCATAACACAAATATTGTTCCGTATTATTAATTCTCTTTATAATTCCACAGGGTCGCTCGGCAGGAGACACCGGCTTCATGGGCGTTCTCCTACGCAAAATAAAAGGTCTCATTCAATTTGTTCCAGTGCGATAATGGTATAATTTTCTTATAAGATTACAATCTTACTTATGCAGTCTTTTTTAATAATAAATCATTGATATTATCGGCATCTTGTACAATTGCCTCGTCCCAAGGACCGTAAATATTGTCCTTGTAACTCTGATATCTGATATACAATGTGGGACAAATAACATTTAAAAACAAGATCACCAAACTGAACAGCAATGATATCAGTATTGATATGTGATACAGAATGACGAAATTTAAAATGGTTAATATTACAGCCAATGGAAGTGTACTTTCAAACTTATTTCTTATTAACGGAGATAAGACGAATAATGCTATTGCAATTGTTATTAATATAAATGCCTCATGTGGTGATGCCAATCTGGAGGCTAAGCAAATTGATGCAAACATTGCAGCACTCAGTGAGAAGCTGTTTGAAACCAGTGCCACATGGGATCCATAATCAAAGAATATCAGATGGACCATCAGCATGAAAAACGCCATCGTATAAATGGTGTCGGTGCTAATTGTGTCAGTTAGGGTATGCAATACAGGTGCAAATAACTGACCAAACACGATGAATATCAAAAGTGTCCGAATGTCGTTTCCCAGCTTAGTTCTTAACTGGTTATTATCATATACAATTCTATACAGGCTATACCCCGTGATAGTGATGACAATAATCATATGGAATAGTTTTTCATGCAGTATCCATTCATTGTACATAAAGATGTAAGTTACAACGAAAAGGGCCGACGTGCAGAACTCAACGGTTACTTTCGACGCGCCGGTGATTGCGCTCCAGAGACTCACGTTGCATGGGTCCAAATTACGTTTCAAGTCCCACAGGAAGGTCTTATCGGTGTAATTATCGGGGTACTCTTGGGCTTCGTAGAGGATTTTTCGCCACGGCACTTTGATCGATGGCATGTCAATTTTCTACAATTCGTTTTGTTGATAGTTTAGTATAAAAATACAAATTTGATACAAAAGATGTTCATTATTCACGACCGCATGCACACGGAACAAATATATTCCTTCTCACTCGCTGCCAAAGGAAAAATATGGGAGAAATAAGGATAAGAGAGAGTACCACTCAACATCAGCTGATCGTGGGTGGGCGTCAGCAGTCAGTGGGTGTTTACGTTTACATGTCATAATTCCGAGGCACAAGTTTTGTTATCAAAATTCATTTCATTATAAATGTGATAAATATTAACAATTCAACGTGCATGTTCAAATAAACATGAATTCGTCTGCATCATCTGTCGCCTCTTGTTGCATTTCGCAAGCTTCAGATGATGCGCTGCCAACAAGTTTGCAGAATTATCAAATTCATCTTGCATTGAACAATGTACGTAAATGTTTGATCAACGCAAACGTTTGCAACGGGTGTGATATGTTTCACGTATTGTAGGAGGCTAGTGAAAATGAATTGGAAACTGCAGTTTCAAAATGCAAGGAATTGGTTCTCAAGTGTGATTATTTGTCTCCAGAAAGGAAGTGGTTAGTGAGGCATCTGATTGAGTTAAGATTTAGACTTCAAGAATGCAGAGAAGCCAAAGATGATCCACAGTACGTAATTATAATACTTAAATAAACGACTTTCACTTCGCTTATTGTATTGGGGATGCTTCACACAATGCGATTTTTTCATACTGTGCTGAAAGTATGTTCTAATGGCGGGCGTGCTCTTCCGGAAATCGTTATTAAGCGACAGGAGTCATAGATATGAACTTTGAAAAGATAGTTATGCTAAATGGGAGTTGACCTCTTTGCCAACTTTGGGTTCGATCAGTACTAATCTTATATTACTTATTTACAGACATCCAAAAAATAAGAGTGGCATATCAAAGAGATCAATTAAGGGGCATCACTTTATACTGCAACCAATACTGAGTAATAGAATTAGTCAGGATTGCGATTATTGTACTGGAACAATATGGTATGGTTCATTCTCTCGCATATTAATTAAGTAAAAATCGTAATAACGAAATATTTTATAGGAATTTTGTACAAGCTTGGTATAAATGTGAAGACTGCGGATTCAATTCTCACCATAAGTGTCTGTCGTCAATCATAAGAGAATGCGCTCATGTAACTGCCAGCGAACAAAATGGCTTTGCGATGCAAATTTGTCCCGAGATTGGATTGTCTGCTCAACAATACAGGTGTGCAGAGTGTAAAACTAGTCTTCCAATAGGTAAGCAGTGTAATTTTATAATATTCTTTGTATAATTGGTTGTGGTTGAAATTTTTATAAGTAATTTGTATTTATATCAGTGCTACCTAAAGGACTACTCTCCTATGCTAGATATATTATGGCAGGTAATATAATCATCTGGGTATTGTGATTATGTAAATTTGTTGCTAAACGATCAACCAGGATAACTGCAAGAATGTTTATTGCGCATGTTTTAATGTTTAATATTTTTTTGGACAGGCCCCGCTTGGGAAGAGTCTCAAACACGAAGATGCGACTACACCGGCCTGTATTATTGCTCTGCATGCCACTGGGGCGGCGTCGCCGTAACACCCGCTCGTATTGTGCGCAACTGGGATTTCGAACGTAGGCCTGTTTGTCAGGCGACGGTTCAACTCCTCAAAGTAACGCTTAACCGGCCGATCATCAATCTGGAACGCCTCAATCCAATGCTATTTGGCGTCGTGCACGAGCTGGATCTGGTTCGACGCACACGTAATTCACTGGCACAAATGCGTAAATATTTGATGGTCTGTCGCAACGCGCAAGAAGAACGACTCTTATGGAAGTGCGTGGACGCGCCGCATCTCATCGAGACGACTGATCTCTACAGCTTGGTCGATCTGTATGAAGCCAGTAATGGGGAGTTACCCTCAAAATTATTGAATGTCGCTTCCACTTTTGTGAAGCACATCAAGGAGACGTGCGAATTGTGTCGTGGTCGAGGCCATATTTGCGAGATTTGCAGCAATGACGAGATTCTGTATCCGTTTGATACGCATGCAATTGTGTGTGGGTACTGCTATTCGGTATTGCATAAGAATTGCCTGCAGCGTAAGGGTACATGTCCTAAATGCTCGCGACTTCAACGGCGGAGTATCATTGAAGATGAAGATGCTGAGACTTTGTAATGAATCCCCCACATTATGATTTTAATTGCGTAAGCAACGAATGCTAAATAGTGTTCACTGTTTTTAGTACGTACTTGATGCCGAGTTCCCAAAATACGGAACTTTTTATTGATGACTATAATAAATAATTGATTTAAATGATTTCTTGAAACGTAGCCGAAGAAGAGGTTCGAAACTTTCAAGTACGAAACTAAAAGTCGACTGTCATCTGTCAATCACCTGCCGGTCACCGGCATCTTCATTTCATTCACGAGTCGCCGGTGAATGGGAACGTCATCCTTCGACACGAATTTTTGTATCGGCTCTTGATCAATTTGATTAATGTTACGTTTATGGTTGTATCATCGCTGCGTATCCAACGTATCCAGTGTTTAACAACAACGCTGAATAGCGTATTGAACAAATTAGCCGTCGTGCTTTGTGAAATAGTTCTCTAAAGTCCGAGTTCGAACGTGTCCGCTCAGGTGCAGCAAATTTTCATTGCTATCGCTGCTACATTTAAGAGTTGCATAAAATTAGTTCTCTCCTAAGTTACAATGGAAGATCTCCGCCAGCATCTTAAACAAATTCGCGTACCAAATCGTAATGATAAAGTATACAAGGATGAGTGCATTTTCTCCTTTGATAATCCGGTGAGGTTAATTTGCATGCACTTTTTACATTTCATTGTGAATCGCCAATATTGTAATGCGCTACTCTGCATAGGAAACCGAAACCGGTCTGTACGTGAGTCTCAATAGCTTCTTGGGCTTTGGCAAGGACCATGTTGAAGCCTACTACAAGAAGACTCAGAATGCGGTCTTTTTGCATATGCGGCGGGAACGTAAAGAGGTATGTATGGCCTAATGCCTTTCTCAATGGCCCACCTTGATTATTGTATGCATTTGTAATTCAGGTCTCTTCATCACCACAGGGTGATGGGCCTGAGAAGAAGATAACTCGACTTGCAATTGGTGTTGAAGGTGGTTTTGAACCAACTGCTGGTCAGAAGAAGTATGAATTCAATAACATATATCATGTTTGTATTCTCCCTGGGTTTAACATGATTCCATGGCCAAACATTGAGCTACCAGAAATTGTATGCAGAATATTATCATCTTGTTGTGCAATTCATGCAAACATTTGTGTTTTAAGGTAATTCAATCTGTACAAACCATACTTGATATGCAATCTGCTGGTAAGCAGGCTGAATTGGAGGCACTCTCTGGTACATGGGATGGTGAAATGAGGCAAGTCTCTAAACATGCTGAAAACCTCTTGCAAATTTCAAATGGCAAAAAGATTCCACCATCTGGCTGGGTTTGTGAGAAGTGTGATAAGACTGAGAACCTATGGTTGAATCTCACAGATGGATCCATTCTGTGTGGGCGCAAGTTTTATGATGGCACTGGTGGCAATAATCATGCAATGGAACACTATGAAACCACCAAATACCCGTTAGCTGTCAAGTTGGGTACAATTACAAAAGAGGGTAAAGCTGACATCTTCAGCTACAGTGAAGATGATATGGTGGAAGATCCAAGACTTATTGAACATCTTGCTCACTGGGGCATTAACATTGCCAATATGGAAAAAACTGAGAAGTCAATGGTGGAATTGGAGTTGGACCTCAACCAGAAAACAAATGAATGGGCGGCAATGCAAGAGACTGGTGGTCCGCTGACGCCAATTTACGGACCTGGATTCACCGGCATGTCAAATCTTGGGAATACATGCTATCTGAATAGTGTAATGCAGATGCTCTTCATGGTTCCTTCATTTGTCCAGCGCTACTACAGGAACGCTGACGTGATCTTTGAGGCAGCGCCAGCTGATCCTGCCAATGATTTCAACTGCCAAATGGCGAAGGTTGCTGTCGGCTTACTTTCGGGAAAGTATTCTGTTCCACCACCACCTGGCTCCCCTGTTGACGCCGACTCGCCTGGAATTTCTCCTTTGATGTTCAAAACGCTGGTGGGCCGTGCGCACCCGGAGTTCTCGTCCAACAAACAGCAGGATGCGATCGAATTCTTCATGCACTTGATGACTTTGATTGAGCGCCACAGCGGCAATCAGATCGATCCCGCTCATGCTTTCATGTACAAGGTTGAAGAGAAAGTACAGTGCAATAGCAGCAACAAAGTGAAATACACGCATCGCTCCGATTCGATTCTCGGCCTCATCATTCCACTTGAAGCTGCTATTAACAAGGAAGAAGTGGCGGCGTACGAGAACCGAAAATCTGACGCAGAGTCCCAAGGCAAGCGCCTTGAACCAGATGCGCTGGTGCGGCCGCGCATTAAGTTCTTTTCTTGTCTCGAATTGTTGACTCAGACGGAAGTAATCGAGCAATTCTACAGTACGGCGATTAACGGCAAGACAACTGCTCGCAAGACTACACGCCTTGCAACGTTTCCGGACTACCTGCTCATTCAGTTGAAGAAATTTACGCTGCGTGAAGATTGGGTGCCGATCAAACTGGACGTTGCCGTTGAGATGCCTGACGTGCTCGACATATCAATGCTGCGCGCCAATGGACCGCAACCGGACGAAGAGACCCTCCCCGAACTGCAACCAAGCGTTGCTGTGTCAGCGCCCAGCTATGATCCGGCTGTGATGAACACATTGATCGAAATGGGCTTTCCCGAGAACGCCTGTAAGCGTGCTCTATACTTCACGCAGAACTCCGGCGTCGAAACTGCGATGCAATGGATTATGCAACATATTACTGATTCTGATTTTGCGGATCCGTTTACGCCACCCGGTATGGAAAGTGGTGTGGCGGCCGGTGGTATCGAGGCTGATCCGGATGCAGTGGAGATGATCGTAGCGATGGGCTTCTCGCGTGCGCAAGCAACGAAAGCACTAAAGAGTTGCAATAATAATGGAGAGAGAGCTTTGGATTGGATCTTTTCACATCAAGATGAGTTGGAGGATGCACAAGCAGCGGTGCCCGTGAAACAAGAATTCAAAGACGGAGAAGGACGTGAGTCACTAATTTTTTCCATTTATATTGAAATATATGCTAAATATGATATTTCATTGCTTGTTTAGATTATAAATTGATTGGATTCATATCACATATGGGTACATCCAGTATGGTAGGCCACTATGTTGTCCATTTGCTTAAGGATGGTAGGTGGATCATTATCAATGACAACAAAGTTGCTTTGTCGGAGAATCCTCCAAAAGAGCTGGGTTATATTTATTTGTATGAACGTTTGTGAATGTAAGCGTTTTATTTAAAATAATACAATGCTTTATGTGTACATCTAAAATTGGTGAGATTTCTCGCGTCATTTAAAAAATACTAATTAGCCCACAGCAACTACTACCTAGATCAGTCTTATTGGAGGATATGGCAAGTCAGAATTGGAAATAACTTTTGTATACAACAGATAATAAAACTCTTTATTACTATTGATGAATCATTCTGTAAGATATAAAACACAACTGCGGGTAACTCTCAACACGACACAACACGTCCTCTCTTCCAAAGCTTCGCCTTTATTCACTCTCCAACTGCAAACTCCTCTTCACACGCTCAAGTCAACCCTCTCAACGCCTCTCCAATCCTCGACCTTCTCTCCTCGACTATCCAAACTCGACTCCCTTTGCTCATCTCCCGCCTGCGCCACACTGCGCCAGATGCGCCAGCCAGTCACGCTCTCCCCACTCTTCCTTCCCTCACTATAGATAACCATCCTCACCGCTACTCCCATCACTCCGCAACCCTCCATGCGTCCTTCTTACAATTTTCTTACAATTCTAACG
>JARJDR010016194.1:0-23715 GCA_030264135.1 Myllaena sp. GC000078 | reverse complement strand
TTGATTCATTATTGTCCCCTCAAAGTGCGCTGTGCGCTGTTGCCAGATTTTCAGCAAATGATAATGCATATCAAAATTATCCGCACGCTGTCACTATAAAACGTTAAGTGACGATAAAACAAATTATTAGCGAAAGAATCGCGTGAAGAAAACTGCAAACGAGCGTAGCAGCATAATTTCGGAAACTTTTGGGTACCCCCATGTAATTTCGAATCATAGGTAGCATGGTAGCAAGGTAGAACCAAAGTAGAACCACATAATGTAGAACCACAATTATTGAAATATCCAGCATAGAATTTCGGGTGTAATCATGGTGTAATCACTTCGGCTAGCTTCAAAAAATAAGGAAAATTGCACATTATCGTACAGTTTGCGAATAAAATCAAATTCAACTCGAAAATAACCACCCAGAATAAAGAAAAAGAAGGCAGTCTACTAATATCATTTATTATTAAAATTACATACACTCGTATATTACAAATTATCAATAAATTCAACCAATGTCCTATTTATCTTGATTCTCATGCGACTTTGCCTGCGACAAGAAAGCCAAGTGTCCTTTCGGGCAGCGATTCGCGTAATGCCCCTTATTACCACACTTATAACACGTAACATCCTCCAGTTTCTTCGGCGGCAATCGAGTGTATTGATGCGTACCACCCTCCCCATGTCCACCCTCACCATGTGCGTTATTCTCCGACATTTTACTACAGTGCGCCGCTTTATGCCCGTGCTCGCCGCAAAAGTGGCAGATGATCACCGGCGGCTTCTTCATATCCTTGATATTCATATCGGGCGGTGCGGGCAGCTCGAAGCGCGGATGCATGTACTTGCATTCAGAACCATCCGGACAGAAACCGGCTAAATAATTCGTGCACAGCACGCGCCGCACGTGTCGATGTCGACAGTGTGGGCCGTGCCGACAGAAACCTCGGTCATACCAAGGGCAGTCTTTAATCTTGCTCTCCGGATCAATGTGCAAGAAAGGGCACTCTTTATTGTGGCAAGCGTTGAAGCGCGAGTAGAAGTAGCATTCGGGCATCTTGGTCATGTCGTATTCGTGCAGGAATTCGCATTGGTCACCTTTCTTGCATAGGCCTCGCAGCCAATGCTTGCATACAATCGTTCGATCGCCGCGCACGTGTCGGAAAGGGCATAGCGGGCCCTTCTGGCAACCGAGAGGAGAAGAATAAAACTGGCATACGGCTGCTATCGATTCTGCACGGAGAAAGTGGTGAGTACATGATAAACGTGGGTTTTTTTTGGTTGCTTACTGTCCATGCCGGAAAACGGCAGCGGTAAAGCGCCGAATTGCTCGTCCAACGCGACTTCGATATCGAAGCGATAGTGCTCCACGTTTGCTACTATGCACTCCATTCTGTAGCAAGTGGATTTACTTAAATAATTTATGAATCTATTGAAATGTGTTTATTGTAAACTTTAAAACGCTGCAAAAATGTAAGAGGTTATGTAGTTGTATGTTGTTAACTCAGGAGCGGACTTAAGTCGGTTGAACTAATGTTTAACAGTTTATAAACAAAACGTTTATATTTATAAATTATAAATGTTCTGTCACATAGTTATTGTATATTTTTTTATATTTTATTTTTCTAATATCTGTTGTAAATACAACCCTGTAAGACGCATACTGGGAAGATCGTGAACTAAAACGATGTGATATAACTCGTCGGCCATTATTTCGGCAAGGCTTGAGCAAGCATTTAGTGCTTTTGGGAGATTATTAGAAAAACTACAAGAACTTACTCACAATGACTGCGTGGAGAACCGCTGGACTTAAGTAGGTGTTTGATAGTATAATTAAAATTGTATTTCACGGACTACCCCCTTTCAATTTGGCTTTTTTCCTTGTATAATGTGTCCTAGTATGTAGGGTAGACCAATACTTATTGCGGACAGTAATTAATTAATTGTTCATTTGTCATAGCTACATCAACTACTCAACCATCGCTGCCCGCCTGTTAAGGCAAGCCATGAAGCCCGAAATCCGGGCGGAGGCTTCGAAGCGAGACACCTCTGTAATCAAGATCACTCCATGGTCCAATGGCAAACCTGAGCGTAAGTTACATAAAGTTATATAAACTCTCTGCACACATTTTATTCACATATCATTTCTTTAAAACTCAATTAGGGGGTGAATAAGTTATGTAAGTTCAAGTTTTTGTGTGACTGAGTGAATATTTATAATATTGAGGCTTTGATTTGCACTAACAATGTACATATTACTTATCTACTTATTGATTTTTTTGCAAATAAGGTAATTGTGCAATCTTTGCTTTTTTCAGAGGCAGCATAAAATGTAAATTGAACCTAGGAGTCCAAATTATCAGTCAGTTACAAAATTATGGGTAGATACAAAAACAATAAATGCTATTAAATTAAATCTTTATTGTCCTGAATTATTGTACTGCTTGTCCATTAGGGCAATTATTGTTCAATAAGTTTATTAGGTACACCTTGAGCATCCAACAGATGACCATGTTTGATCTCCTTAGCACCCTCCCCAGACTCAGTCTGAATAATGTACTTAAAGCAATCCATTTCCATGATGGGAATATCCAAACCAACTGGAAGACTTCCTTGCTCTACCTTTATTCCACGATAATATTCCTCAGCTGGACGCTCTGTAGGGAAGACATGATTGATCACTGCCAGTACCTCGGGCACATCGCTCTCCAACAGAAAGAGGCAAGCGTTCGGACCGGCATCAAACGTATAAGCGACCTTATTGCATCCTCGGAAGGCATTATAAGCATGAATCAAATTGATCACCGCATGCGATGTATCATTCAAGTACACACACGGCGGGAATGTATCCAAACAAACCGCGTGGAACTGATTCGAATCCTGCATTGTGATCTCGGCGAATTTATGGAAGTCCTTGCGTTCCAGTGCATCCTTCATTTCAGCGACGCGTTGCGGTACGATCTCAGCAGCGCGATGCTTGAGCAGTTGTGAGGTCAACACGCTCTGCTTCATGCCCGACGTGGAGCTATACTTCTTGCGCGCATCGTTGATTACTAACACGAGAATACGCATTTCGGGCCAATGCATGTGATCATGCAATTGCGCCGCTAATGAATCGGTGCCTTGTTTGTTGTCGCCTTTGTGCCATTGCACCCAACCGCCGTGGATGCTGCGGCATGCACTGCCTGAGCCTTGCCGTGCGATTACGCTTAAATCCACATGCACGTTGTAGAGCGTTGCGAGAGCTTTTACCAAACAGGCGTAACCCGCCGCCGAGGAGGCCAAACCTGCTGCCGTTGGAAAATTGTTCTCGGAGCAAATACGTAGATGCCAGTCGTGCATTTCAGATTCTTTTGATTGTCGTTTTACTGTGGATATGGTTTCAAAATTAGCAATTGAGAAAATGTTAATTTTGACCTAGAACTTACTTTCATTCAAACAGTTTTGGAATCTTTTATTGTCGGTTGTTTGTTCTTGGCCGTTAAGCCAAAAGGTGGTCTTTGTGAAATCGGGACTTGCCATTATTGTCGTTTTTGCATGCATCTGGATAAAAATTATTTAACAATGATTTAACTATTCGTATAGAATTCCTCCTTGCATTGTTATTTGTTGTATTGTTGTAGTTATAATAATTGTATTTAATATATTGTATCCTCAAAAGTAGTACAATATATTAAATAAAAATCAAGATTGAACTATTGTTATTAATGCTTACATGGTTCATTGATAAGGTGCAACTGATTGAATCATTGATAGGCAGTATTAATTCTTCATTTCTCTTGCCCCCTGGAAAACATTGGAAAACAGGCATTGTTTAAATTTCAAATGTTTATTAGTGGACACACCTATAATCTATAATTGGCATGTGCATAACAATTTGCATGATTTTAGATTATATTTAATTTAAAAAAATTACACAAATATTCTTTACTTACAGTATTTGATGACTGCCATGTTAACTGGCGCAATGCAGGTGACGGTTTTCATTGTAATGAGGTGAAATTTAACAAAACCGATGATGTTTCAAGTTGTTGCTCATCTGCTTTCCAGCACGGAATAGAAACTCTCTCGCCAACGCGACGACGCCGACTTGTGCGCCTACCTCCACATTACTTCCACCACAAAACTTTTTGCCGCCGTTTGCGGTCGCCCCTTGCTATTCATACTTGCACACTGAATGAACAATTAATTAAATATCCCGCATGTTGACGATAGACGATAATAATCTAATCTCCTCACGTAAAAAACTGTAAGGATCAGTAAGGATGTATGAAACCATAGGAAACCAAATATGAAACTACCACATATGCAATTCCTGCAAATTCCTGCTGTAATCAGCTGAGCGCAAAATATAACCTCAAATTTTCGCGAACTTCTTTCTCGCACATTAGCGTAAATGGTGTTAATTACGTAACAATAAACAAAACGTGTGTTTGGCCACAGAGGTGTGTGGTGTGTGGTTTGGCTAACGGGAGCCCTGCGTGTGTGCAATGTACTCGCAGTTCGTGCACGCACCAAGTGAAAAATGAGGAGAAATCGTCGGCGCCGCAGTACAGTGATTTGCGTCTGACGACGCCGATGACACATCTCGCAATCAGCCTGTGCTCTTATCTCACGACGCCGCGCCGGGGATAATCGGTGTTGAACGTAGCGCGGAACGATTGGGAACGATTCGAACTAGTCGCACCCCAAGCGCGCATGCAGGTCGGTTTCGAAATGGAGTGGCTGCCCGCCCACTGCTTCCAACCACCTCGATACATTCGGTAAATAACGCCAGCAACCACCAGCAACACCAATGAAACGCGCGCGTTTCCGTCCCCGCTGCAGCCACCACTAACAATTTCAAACTTCCGCCTACGACATTGCGTTGATACCTAGTGTGCAACACATGATCTATGGCTGGGATCAGCTGGTAGGTGGTGATTGAAACATATCTTTCGTGTCATTTCAAATTCTTGCATTTTCTAATCTTGCCTTCCACTCGAATGGGTTCTAGGTACCAAAACACAAATAGCAATGGTTCAATACAGCACCAGTATGCCAGTGACCATGTGCCGCATGTACTCTACTCACTCGCCGACGTGCAGCTGCGTTTCCTCTGCCCCAACGATCTCGACGAAGTGCGGGCACTTTGTCAGGATTGGTTCCCCATTGAGTACCCGTTATCTTGGTACGAAGAGATCACCTCAGGAACAAGGTAATACTACATGGGTAGCATCAATTCATCATTTCTCTACTTGGATTCAATTGCAGGTTTTACGCTCTAGCTGCAACATACAATCAGGTAATCATCGGTCTCATCGTTTCGGAGATCAAGCCTTACGCGTCGCTGAATTCGGAGGATCGCGGATTCCTTGCAAAGTCCTTCCTGACGAGCTGCGATGTTGCGTATATACTGTCGCTGGGCGTTGCCAAGCAGTATCGGCGCAATGGAATTGCTTCGCTGCTACTCAATTCACTCATCAATCATCTCACCGCGAACGATCGCAATAAGATCAAAGCCATTTTTCTGCACGTGCTCACTACAAACTCGGCCGCCATAATGTTCTACGAAAACAAGAAGTGAGTATAACTATCCAATATTTATTTACTCAAAGATAAGAAATGTTTATGCCTTATGTTTGCAGGTTTAAGCTGCATTGCTTCCTGCCATATTATTACTCAATTAAAGGTCGCTGCAACGATGGCTTCACGTACGTCCTCCATATAAATGGAGGCCATCCGCCGTGGACGCTAGTATATCCTTTTATCCAAGCAATCACTATCATTGTATGCATTTGACTGTAAAACGATATTTCGTGGGTTTTCCTTAACGCAGCTTACTGATTATGTTAAATACTTTTGTAAGAACGTCCTGCTGGGCGGCGGCATGTTTCCATGGCTGGTGAGTTCGTTTTCCAGGTTCATGTATTGGATGTGGTCGTCTCGTAAAATCCAACAGCATCCGGATGTCGACTAGTCACCTCTACACCTGCGACGCGGAGAGCAATTCAAGTGACATTTTCGAGCTGTAGACGAAATCCAAGAGTAATTTATTTCAATGTTCACCGATTGGTGCGGCACATCGTGCAAAAACAACAAAAGAGACTATTGAATTTGTACATAAGGTCTATATTTATATATTGAAAAGTTTTTTCACGCGTTCCTATAGTAGGAAATGTGAGTGTTAAGTGTTAAGTATTATTGCAACGCAAAGACCATGATCGCGATAAGAGTTAGTCATTTTATATACAAAGGTAGACGAGAGGATGAAGCGGGGAGAGATATTTATATTACATTAGATTATGGTTGTTTGACACCATCACACAACACATTGCACAAACATTACTTTAAGCACGCAAGCATCACAAATACGATATACGTGTTTACAGTAGGCGACATAATGCATGGCAGACGGACGAACAGAGCTTCAAGTATTCAATTTTCAACACAAGTCTTTCTAGTCTCAGTGATTGATTACTATTACTACCTTCAGGAAAGTGAAGAACAAAGTTATTGTGTACATTATTTTGTATAATTTTATTATTTTTGCTTCAATGAGAAGAAAAGTAGATTTTGTGTTATTTTATTGTTATACATATATGAATTGTATTATAAATTGACATGAGTTTTTCGTTCCAAAAAGTAATATATACATTTTCATAAAGTTCTACTTGTTGATATTTCCTGTTTCTTCCACTTTTTATGCACTTTCATCGACCATTATTTCTAAGGCAAAAATAAAGCAAACTAAAACAACACATTTTATATTATAATTTAATCGAGATTGCCAGTATAAATGTATACCGAACACCATCATGTGCATCAAAATGTTACCATCAACCTTGTTCAAAATTAAAAATTATAAATATATAAAAATATTATGATAAAAATTACAGTAATTAGGTAGTTACAAAATACGATTTCAAAAATAAAATATGGTCTCATTTAGCAATACATATAAAGATTATCACAACGGTTTATTAATTTGTATATAAGAGACATCCGGCAAACCGCTCGCGTTCCATCCGGTGAGAGTTAAGTCCGGTTCCTCATTCAATCGCCTAGCGATTGTATCCGGATCTTGCGCATTTCTATAAATGCGTCCCTCGTGTTTAGCAACAAACACCTCAGCAACATTCGTCATCAAAGGGACGATATTCGCGGGCAGTTTAATAACCCGCGTAGTTTTGATGACTTCTTTCTTTTGAGCCGGCTTGTATATTACTGCCGGCAAGACCAGACGCTCGACGTTCGGGCGATTCTCCTCGTCCTCGTCGGCAAAAAGCTCCTCCGGTAGTTTCGCCGGCAACGCACGCGTTGTTACCGAGCGATTGATTCGTGATGTTGCCGAGTATTTGATATACGCGCCCACCGGACTGGCGATGTTCTTATAGCGTTCGTTTGGTGATTTCACCGCAGATGTCGGGAAGAGCGGACGAGGGATGCCCGTCCGAGTCGGCGGATGTGGTGACATGCCTGGCGAACGCCTCGGTAGCGCAGAACCGTGTATGTAATTCGAAACCGGGCTAATTACGTTCTCATACATCCCTTTCGTTGGTTTGTTCTTCGATGCCGAAGCGGGCTTCTTTTTGGGCGGTGCCTCGGGCAGTTTAAACATCTGATCTTGTGGTTCTGTTACTTGGATAGAAGGTACACTCGCGATATTTACTCTTCGCGGTGTCATCTGATCTCGCCGTTCTGTTATATATTCTGTTATATTTACTCTCGGGGTAACTGCGTTGTGGAATGATGCCTCGCTGCGTAAGAATTCCTCCATGTCGTCGAGTGTGTCGTTGAATGTTTGAGATTCCTGCTCTTCTTTAGTGGATAGATCCTCATCTTTGATCTCTTCATGGGTGATATCTTCATACTTGACCTGAGTGCCTTGGTAGCGCATATGATCATGATCATCCTCAGAATCAGATATGCTGATTAGTCTATCAAGCTGCATGCTGTTCATATTGTCGACGAGTGTCGGGAGTGTCGCCAGTGGAGCGTCGGGAAATGGTGCGCTCGGATAAGAGTCTAGCAGGTCTAGCATTCTGGTGCTATCGGCGGCTGTTACATATGACGTATTTTGTGAGCCCTCAGGATTCAGGATCTCACTCACTTTATCGATAAAATTCATATCTTGCGACATTGTAACATCGGGAGTGTGATAAGCGTGCTTGGAATATGAGCCTGTAGTATCAGCCAAATCCTGTCTGTTCGATGTGTCTTCAAACCTGCATATATAATCGATTAGTACAAGTATTTGCGTGGATGAGTGTTTGATCTCGGGCTATATGAAAGATTTGCCTTACCCGTTAAACGTCCTACGTCGGTCCCCGGGTTGTACATAACTGTGTTGGAAAAGACGCTTTGTATACTCCGGATTAATTGGACCTATCCATATCTCGTCGTCGACAACCGAATCATCTAACACTGTCGGCTGAATGTCCATTTTAACGATTGCGAAAGCAAACAGACTTTAATACGGAGGATGATGGAGGATGTGTGTGCAAAATACGAGTGGATCTCCGTGAAATCTCTTGGAACGCGGGGATCACGGGGATCACGGTGAATGGTGAACACGATGACGACGATGAGGACTGATCTTTAGTATATGTTCTGTGGGACTGATGCGACTGATGACCACTGATAACGACAAACGCCGTTTCTGTTAAATGGAGGCAATACGGGCTAACGGTTGCTAACCAACAAATCCAACAAATGCTTGAAATGCTGCTTAGTTCGTTGAGTTATCACCAGTGGCGCTATTTGATTTGATAGTGCATACATATGGTCAGATTTTTACAATGAGGTAATATGTATAATATAAGTACAGTTCGTTTTTTTAAAATTTTGTAGCCATAGGAATTTACTTTTAGCCTCCGTTGCCTCCTCGCTCAAATCGAACATATGTGGCACATTATGAGCATTTTCCCGCAGCGGCGATGTGTGACTGTTAGTGCAGCGTTGCTACATATTCATTGTCACAAGAAAATACGGATTCATAAAACGAGAATGCAAGGAATTAAATTTATGGAAACATGAAATTAAAAATTATATTTGATATGTTAGAATTATAGTTTTATCCTCTCAGATTTCATAGTTTAGTACTAAATCAAAAGTTTAAAATACCAAAACGTGGCAACATTGTAAATTGCCTCGTGCATATTCGACCTTCGTCGACCGAAGAAGGCCGCACTACCCAACGTGGCACGTCGTCGTGCACGTTGAACGTCGTTGAAAGTCGTCGTGCCACGACTCTCACTTAATTTACAATTAACAATCTCACTTAATTTAAAATTTACTGATTGAATTACAACGAACAGTGCAAAAGTATAAACGAGAAGATTTAACTTGAAAAGTTCAGGAGTTTCAAAGACATATTTACAACCACAACAATTATATTTAAGAAAGTATACGTGACATGAGGAAAATCCTCATAATGCATAATGTAGCAACGGAGGGTTAACGGGTTTCCTGTCAGGAATTTCAGCACACAACAAAGCATTATGAGCAATCTGATGTTTGTCCGCACTTTGACTAGAAATGAATGTTATTTTGGGTAAATTTAGTCCACTTCAAAACTTGAATAAATACATATTTGCCATTCGAATAATACAGAACAAATACAGGGTGCGGCATTGAAACTTGCTGATTTTAAACATTTTAAACGTCAATTAAACATGACATAAACTCGGTGCAAATTATCAAGATAGGTTTGACAGGTTAGTGCGTCTCATTTTCACTCAATACCAGCGCGTAGGTGCGACAGGTGCGAAGCGAACGATATCCGTTCTCTCTCGGTCGCACAGTGAGAGTGAGAGGCACTAACCCGTCAAACCTATCTGGATAATTTGCACCATTTGCACGGAGTTTAGATAAAAACATATTTTCCTTATTAGTTGATTCAGCTGTTAAAATTTTCAGTCTTAAAGAACATCGAAAAACTACCGAAAACCGCCGATTTTGTTTTTTTTAAATTATTCCGTTTTATCCGAGGAACCCCTTCATCCCTTCACCTCGGTTGAACGGGGTTCTACTGTATATATAATTTCATAAATTCAAAAATCCTTCATGGCAAGCAAATTTCATAATTGAATTGTTCTTTATTTATCACAGAGAAAGAACCAATCTCAACAACCCTATATAAACATTGATACAACGCGATCAAATCGAGTTAACAACGTTCTGAAAATGTTTACCATCACTACACTACATACAGAAGATTATCAACATTCTATAAACCAGATAACAACTCGACAACTCATTAAATAAATACATAACAAGTTTCTATTGCTTTGTTGCAAGGTACCGTAGTTTATCATAAGTTTTATGAAATAAATAAATTTGTTGTAAAGCTTCACGAGCGGTCGGAATTGGAGAATTAAAATCGATAATACGTACATTTTAAATAACCAATTACCAATTAAATAATTAAAATAGAATACAATTCAAAAAATTATAACTAAATAACAGTACACCAGTAAACAAACCAATGCAAAATTAATATCAAAATTGAGCAACGTATTTTACGATAATAAATATTTGGCATTTGAGTAAATGTCTTTTTACAAACACAGGTACGCATAATTGAACATTCCGACAAGCCAAACGCGACCAAATTAAACCCTTCAATCCTCCTTCTTCATGGGAACGACACCAACCACATGTGGTTTGTAGTAATAAGCAGCGAGCAGTACAGATGAACTCAAGAATGTATTCACGGAGAAATTTAGCAACAAGGTGCTGTCTGCTGAATCAATTAAAATTGTAAATATCCTTGCTGTAACATATAACGAAATTAATTTCACATTTATCATGGTATGTAATCAACACTTACTAAAATTGGTGAAGGCAGATATAGCCCATGTAATGAGACTAACAGATTCAGACTCCTTTGTTCGAATGATCTCGAAGAGTTGCACCACTTTGGCTGATGCTCCAATAGGTGTACATAATGGCTGAATACCACAAATTACCAATTACCAAGTCTTGCAAAGTTAATTTTATGATATGTACTTACGACTAAGAAAGTTAACAACTCCCTGGGCAAAATTCCACTCAAGAATCCGGCGGCGAAACAGAAATAGATGCTTGCACCGACTGTGCTCTGCATGTTCAGCGCACCATTGTAGAAGAGCACAAAGAAGATCAGGATCATTTGTTGTGCAAGAATCACCGGGTATTCCATGTAGGATAACAATGCATAGCCATGTCGATAATTGTATGAGAACATTATCGTATAACTACAAGTGTTATTTCACACTTACAACAACATTGCAAAGTGATAATTCATTCGGTAAAACGTTGATTTTTTTTAATACCTGCATAATTCCATTAGCAATCCGATGAGATTGATACCGCGCGCATTTTTCACTTTGATTATGTTTATTACTTGCGGAATTTTCTGGACGAAGCAGATGGCAATTGTGATGATGCTTAGGAAATCCGAGATCATTTCAAGCACCATCATTCTCGCTTCGTGGGACATTGTTGTGATTGTTGTGATATTCAAATTTTAATGAGCAACTACACTCGAGCAGGAATGGGCAGGAATTAGTCGGAAGTGTTATCTAACCTCTATAATATAAGAGTTGTTGGCTTGAAAACGTTGAAAACTATCCTTGGATTTATCCTCGGACTATGGCCAATTTTTTATCGCCATTTTTAAGTCTTTCAATTTCTTATAGTATTTGGCGTGTTATTTATACAGCAATTATCTCGGTAAGGAAGGGATATTACCTTGTTGTCCGCCAGCAAATGTGGTGTTGTCGTTTTATTTATCATTGATTTTTGTATTAATTGCTATAATAAATTTTCAATATGTATTATGTAATATGTATTAATAAATAAGTACAATTGATATATTGGTCACAATTCGCGTCTTTAACGCTTTCATTATTTAATTACATTGTTGGGATAATTGTTGTGCTAGGCACATTTCCAAATTTAATTATAAATCACGAATATTGGAATACACAGCACAATTAAATTAAAATTCAGCTTTTGCTATTAAGCTTCAAAAGTTCAATGCATTATTTAAGTTTAAATCCGATTTAATTTCACATTTACTGGCTAAACAAATAAAACAAACAAAACAAAAAACCCTACGAATGTTGAGGCTACTGCGTAGTTTCTCTTCTGCTGCAGCGTTGCGCATGCGCGCGTCCGCCCATATGTTTCGCACTTTCCTGCTGCAGGCAAAACACGAGCGATTGACATCATTCTCTGTTTACGTTCCCTTTTAGTATCTCGCGTGAATGCAGTGAACTTTCCGAGCGCACAACAATAACAAGAGGCTGCAATCTCGTCATTGCTCGTCATCTGCACACTGCACAAACGCGTACGTACCATACACATCGACTGCCGTTCGTCAGCGATGATATAATCGCCGTCCGCGTGCGTCGAAATTCATCGTCCTATCAAGTGCAGCACGCGAATTGCGCAGCATACATCATGTATCCGAAAACGCGAGACTTGGAGATTGTCTACAATCTTGTGTGGAAGAGCGAGGCGCAGCACTCAGACGACCGTGCGAACATCGTCGGCATGTACGACATTCCCTCGACGACATTGAATTGGGACATTTTCAAATCTTACTTGGTAAGTTGCAGGGTGCAGCCAAGTACACTATGGAATTCGACCTTCTTTTTTTTGTGCGGCGACATTACACCGCATTATGCCCATTACGTTATGACAGCATTTCAGCATGTTTTCGTAACTGCGCTTTGTTTTGTTATAGTTGAAGAATTCAGGCAGTAGTGCAAATGACATCAAAGTCTCATACATTGACGGCGACGAGAAGGAGGTTCCGATCAACAATCAGAACGACTTTCAACTCGCTCTCTATTCGTTCCGTCGACGCGCACGCATTGCGGAGATCATCACCTTGAAATTGGATAAAATCACGCCGCGCATTAAGATGCCCGCTGGCGTCGCCAGTCGCAGCACGCAAAGCACCGACGTGGAGATACAAACCCCGGAGTACAAGGATGAAGCAACACAGCCCATTGCTATGTTTGATGCTGACACTCCACCTAAGTGGTTTGCCAAGCACATGAAAAAGGTAAAAACATTTTAAATTGTAGTTAACAATACCATTATTGATTGAAACAATTGTCTGATATAGTTTGAGAAGAAGATGATGGAAGAAATCAAGCAGCAATTCACGCTCTTCAATTCCAAAATACAAGCGCCGACCGTCTGCCAGCACGCACATCCTACTCGATCCAAGCCCAACAAGCCAGAGACATACAAGAGACCCAGGAAGTTTGAATTCCCTAAAGCTAACATGGAGTAAGTTACATTCTAAATGCTTTGTTCTTATCTTATTTTGTTGTTTCTGCTCTCTTCAGCAAGGAATTGTGTAAACAGTACAAGTTTGAGAAGAAACTTGAATCCAAATTGGAGAAGCTGGAACATAAGACATGTAAGATCAAAGCGAAGAAACTAGCGGCGATTAAGGTATCGAGTGATAGCGATGTGGGTCTCGGATCGGCGCAGAAGTTCTACAGGCCCTTCGCCAACGAATTCTTCACGGAGATGACGCCTCCGAATAATGTCGTTCTCAACAGTTCCAGCGACAAAACCGCTGGACCCTTGTATACGAACTCGGTGTACTTACAGAGATGGGAGGTCATTAATACTGGACAGAGTCCTTGGGATGATCGAGTAAGTATCAATTTTTAATTATATGTGAAACATGTAAGTTAAATTTTAATGTTTTCACAGACCGAATTGAGATATGCATGGGGTTCGGAGAAACTGCGCCCGACTTTCACAATCCTCAAATGCCCCGAGTTGCAACCGGGCGAGAAGGGTGAAATCTCCGTCTGGTTCCAAATACCATGTAAGTATATTATTACTTTTCCAAAAAAACACTTATTGATCTGTTATTTCTTAGCGACTCCTGGGACGTATGAATGCTTCTGGCATTTCTACGATTGCGGCCGTCGCTTCGGCCACTGGATCGGCTGCCATCTAACAGTCATCGACTATCCTCGCAAGGTGGATCCGCCCTCCATCGCAATCGAGACATTGCTTCCCACCACCACGGCAGCTATCGTTCCGCAAACAGTGGACTCCCTTCTGCAAATGCCAGCCACTTCGGACAGCGTGACGCCCATCGCTCCGTCACCATCCGGTCTCGACGCCGAGGGCAGCATTAATAGGGCAATGGAGGAACTCTCCTTCGAGTCGCCGGCGGTGGTCTCGAATAATCTCAACTACACGTCGAATTTCGAGCCAGGCTCCAGCTCCGATTCGGACAACATCAGCATCCTCTACGACAGCAATTCCAACTCGGCCAGCTCTGATTACGAGATTGTGCACTCGCCGGATTCCACCACGATGGTGCCCGGCGAGGACGCACCAGCTCCGAATGATTTGAATGCGGATAATGAGGGTGTTGCCCCAACCGAAGGTGCCGTTGCTGATGCGATTTCGGTCGCGTCCGAAGCTCACGCCGAGGAACGCGAGGTGAAAGTCGCCGAGAACGAGAGCAGTGAGTACGCTTACATCTACTACAACGGCGAGAAGTATCCGTTCCACAAGGAATACCTCCGACCGGAGTACTTCCTCGACGCGGAGAAGTGCGAGCCGGCGGATAGCGTCTGCTCCGAGACGAGTTCGGCGTCGAAAGTACCCGCGCGCTACCAGCGTGAGACGAGCACCTCGTCGCAAGAATCGGCAAAGCGTTTGTTTGTTTTCCCACGGCACAGCCCCGGCTACGAGGTGGTGTACCCCGCCGAGGAAGTGCCGCCGCCCAGGTCGGCGTCCAGTTTCGAGGGCGAAGAGTATTACTCCCTGAAGGACGGCTTCCACTTTGCACCGCAAAGCGAGTCGCATTTCTATCAAGCTCGGGATGAGCCCACCGAGCATCAGGGTGTCGAGCTGTATTCGCAGCCGCAGTTTAATCATCCGTTGGAGGCGTCCACGGAGGTAGCTGAAACACAGACGGTCACCTCGACCAATGAAGGTGAGCAGCCGAAATTCAACGGACGTGTCCGCCGACCGACCCCGCCAAGCGCGGGCGGCAAACGTGAGAACATCCTCACCGAGGCAGCGATTCTCGCCAGTTCCGCTATGAGCAGTGCTCGGAATGTCGTCAATATGGTTATTAATACAGGCGTAAGTCCATTAACATTAATCAATTCGTTTTACTTTACTTACTTAGTTATTAATTCTTGCTTAGAATGGGAAATGGGTGAATGGTCATTGGGTAGCAGACAGCGAGTACACAAAACGTGAGAACGGCTTGAAGTTGCTTGCTGAGATGGGATTCATGGATCGTGATCTCAATGCGACGCTGCTTGCGCGTTACAACGACGACGTACACCGCGTCATCTCCGAGCTGATTCAGTAGCTGGATGGAGGCAAAGGTACGGAATGATACTAAAGTTATCCATGCATAGGTAAAACATTATGTTTCAATCTGAGTGTAGAATGTACAACGCGTTTCAACAACTGCATTTTTGCGTGGTAGATGTGTACTCGCAAATTTTTATTTTTGGGATTTTCTGGTAATACCGGTAATACAGAGGATGAGTTAAAAGTATTTGGTAAATTAGAATCTCGTTGATGTAAGGAGCCTAAATTATTGAAAGAAGTTGGATTTTTGTTCATGTTATGTCTGCATCAAGACGTACTGAGTACACACGCACGTAGATTATTAGCGATAGTGATATTTTTATGCAAACAAGAAGGAAATCGTATAAACAAAGGTTTCCAAGTGTCTTTGTTTCCGGTTCTTGATATAACGGAGCACTACTTTTTCAGCGAAGTTTGATGCATTGCTGCTTTTTGGTGAATTTAATCTTGTCTGTGGTTTTAGTTTTATATGTTCACAGAATAGTAGAGATACATACCTATTATCACACTATAAATAAACAAGATAATATATGTACATTGTTGATTTATTCCAAATAAGCATTTTTCTTAAGTTATATAAATAAATGTTATAGTATTATCATAGATTTTATAAAATTTAGGGAATTTCATTGGTGAATCATAATTTATAGGAAAATCACGCGTTGCATAATTTAGCACTGTCCATTTAACAAGTGAGAAAATACGCGATCCGATAAAAATGCAATCAAAAAATAATTCTTTTTTTTTTGTCAAGTAGTTTATCTAATTCTCCTACAAGACACGTGAAGCACGTATAGCTACCTATCAATATGTACCTCGTTCATCAACGATTAAGTAAAGTTGCCATTCCCGCAAACTTACTGCCCACCTTCTTCACTAGTTTCGCTTCAATCGTATTATGGATTTTGCCAACGAAACCGTTCAGTTCCCCGTCGTCGTACGTGTACATCAATTTGCAGTTATCGATCTCCACTCGCTTCGCTTTGATGTGTTCCAAAGCGTGCTCTAAGCAATAGAAGGCATTCTCGGATGTATCACAAATCTGCAAATCAATTCAATGATCAAAAATCAATAAGGCAGCAGGGGACGAAAAGTGGCTTACCATTGAACAATATAAATTCCATCTGCAATCCTCACAAATGTATTCCGTATCCGTATCCTGCATTTTCTTCTTGCGCTTTGCGTCCAACAGCGGTAAACGTTCAGTCTTCTTAATTCCAACAGCGCGCACCTTTTCACGCTCGTTTTTCTCACGGTCAATCATGGTTTGTATGGGCGGAATTATGCGCCTCAAAACCTTAACATCCGTCCTTGGATCCTCGGCGAGGCTCAATAGCAGTCGTTCGTAAGAGAACATTGATGGCTCGCAACTGTTCCGCAATTCCAGGAACACCTTATCAGCACAGTTCAGCCAATCCGGAGGTGCCCAAAACACGCTCTCCGACACCACATATCCCGCGCAAATATTCGATGTGAACGCTTTGGGGAACACAACGACGAACTGACCCGGTTCTTGCACGGTTCGCGTCAACGCGACGCCGTTATCCACCAGCATGCTAGGCGGCACCATGACTGTGTCCGTGGGCAACCACAGACTCTTGTTCAGGCAATACTGCGGCACGTGTTTGAGCATTGTCTCGTGAAACCGATCACTCATCGCATCCGGTATGCCGTACCATATCTTATTGGCGCCGGTGTGCAAATATTCGATCCAGGGTAAGCTATGTGGATCGCGATACCAACAACAGCCCGCATACAACATCCCCACGTGTAGGGTTGGCACGGTAAGACCCATCACAGGACCCATCGAACGCAATACTGAACCGCTATTGTTTGTCAACACCTTCAAATTCCAGGCATGCCGTGCGAATGGACTGTTTTTGGACACGGCGAAACCGTAGCCAAAGTTACCGGAGTCAATCGAACCGGAATGCACGCAAATGTGATGCTCTCTGTCGATAACATGCTTCCAGAACTCCTCCTCGACTTCTGGTGGGCTCGGCTCACCCTCCGTGAACCACATCGCCATCGTGTTGCGTGCAATCCGGTAGAACGCACTCAACGCCATGCTGCGCCCTTTGACGATGCACTCTATATCGCCCTCGCTTTCGTCGTCCTCATCGGAGCCATCCTCCTCCTCATCCTCCTCTTCCTCAGGTATGTTAGTACCGTTACGAGCTTTTTCAAGAACCTTACTTTCCCGTTTGGCCCAATCTGTTTCCACCGATGTGAATAACTTTTCTCGTTCATCTTTGAAAATTAAAATTATTATTACGTGGGTTTGTTGAGTTTTCCGCATTTACCTGGGGATAATGTGTCGTATGGCAGAAGATATTTACAGTACATATCATCTAGCTTGGTAACTTTGTCTTGAGTGGATTTTGGGATTTTCATAAGCTCCGACACGCGCGGCCATTTCTTCTTTTCGATCACTTCCGTTAAACCACCCAGACTTTGAACAATTTGGTAGAGTTTTGGGAGATCCACTTCAATGCCACCGATCTATAACAAGATTGTTAAATAACAAGAAGATTTATAAGAATCATGCTTACCCAAGGTGGATGCTTCAAACTAATATTCTGTGTGGCCAAATATTTCCTTATAGCAACCAACTCCCTAAAATTCGGACCCCAACGATGCATCATTTTATGCACGTATTGATTATACGCTGTGAACCGCATCTCATCCAGCACTTTGCACTCCGGCTTGAAATTGCCCGGCGGAATAATCCGACAAATTCCAAACTTCTCCGCGGTTGCGCGAATCTTTTCGATGTACTCCAAGGGATCAACAAACTCCTTCTCGGTCGGGCGGAAAATGGGCGCGTCAACAATCCGCGCTGGATGCAATAAATTCGGAAACTCCGTGCAATTGATCGGTTTGTACAACTCCTCATGCGTCTTCTTCTTGAGTGTTAGCTTCGCGCTCGACGAGGAACTCGCGCTTGGTGAACTCGGCACCTTGTATTTGAAGTCATCGGACGTTTCGCTCATACTGCAACTCGCCTTCGCCTTATCGGGCTTCTTCAGCGGCGTCGGGCTTGAGGGTGGGAACATCGGCGTTGCCTTCTCCGACAAGCTACCCGCCGAACTCTGACGCACCAGTTTCGCACTCATGATCAGCTTCTGATTGCCGGCGCCCTCGGTGCCCATCTTGATCGCGACCCCCTGGATGTTATTGCCAGGCTTCTGACCCGGTTGGAATGGAATGAAGAACACTCGCTCGTTGCTATCGCCCGGCGTGGGTTGTTCCGATGGATTGTCGGCGGTCTCCAAATTCACTTGGACCGTTATCGAACCGCTATTGTTCGATTCATCCGTTAGCATGAGGGAAACTTCTTGTTTCACTTTGGACGTGATGCTCGCAGCGGCGGCGGTGGTTGGTAAGCGGAACATGGGTTTGTTGTCGGGGTCCACGCGTGCGATGTCGTCTTCCGAACGACTAGTCGCAGTGCTGCTGGGTCTTCGTGAGGGTCTGCGGAATGGTGTGCTCACCGAGTCTTCATTATCGGCTTCGAATGCATACACGCTGCTTTCGTTGCAAGCCGAAAATGCGTTGCTGTTTCTTGGATTCCGGTGCTCGGCTTTACGGAAGATTGGTTTCTTTTCGTTCGACAGGGGTTTCTGTGAACTGGTGGTCGATTTATCTGGGGTGGTGTTGATCGGCGAAGGAATCGGTTCCGACTTATCTTTCTCCTCGGTTTTGCTCAGTAGGGAGTTTTTCAGATGCTCCATATTTACTGCACTCAGGTTGCCATCGAGGGAAGTTTCAGTGGGTATGCGTTCGCCGAATTTCAGCATCGCATCGTTTTCAGCTTTGATCAACGTTACGCCCGCCAATGCGCTATCGTTGAGCCACTTTTCGATTTGTTCGTTCGACATGTTTACTTTGCCTTTGCCAAATCTGCAATGGTATCAATACAATCAATACATTGAGCAATCAAAATGTTATTGCACATCTAAGCTTTTCTAAAAAAAGACCACCAACAGAAAGAAGAACTTCATTCAATTAGATGTGATGATTTTTATTATAAAACTAGGCAAATCACCAAATAAGTATCACAAGAATCTTTGCTTTGTCAAATAATATCAATTACAAAATACTCATGCTATCATGCTTTCTTCTAATAAGCATAATATGTAGTAGTCCTCTACTAAAACCATAAATATTCGAATCTGACTAACCTTCTGCCGAGATCCTTGGTCGACAACGCCTCTCCCAAGGCTGGTACCTCCGGTTTGGTCACCTTCTTCTTGGCAACCGGCCGCGTTTGACGGAAGAACTTTTCCTCTTCGTCCGACGACGAAAAAAGCGGTAGATAATTCTGTGGCCGTTTCGCACACTCGCGTTTCTGCTTCACCATCGGAGCAGCTGCAGTTCCATCGCTTTCGGTGGGTTTCTGCTGTGTTAACTTCACCAACGGCTCCTCGTCCGATTCGCTAAAACTGTCTTCCTTGGCTTTCTTAGATAGTTTCTTCGATGCGCTGGACTTTGACGTGGCTGAAGCAGTAGCGTTTGGAGTCTTTTTCGCTGGTGTGATCTTCTTCGCGATGATTGCTTCTGAACTAGAGCTGCTCGCACTCTTCTGGCGGGCTTGCCGTGAAAACTTCGAAGGCGGTGCAAATGATTGATCATCCGATTCGGATCCGGGCAGGTTGATGCTAGTTTTTCTCGGTTTGCGTTTCTCTTCAACTTTACCCTTCGCAGCGGACTCGGCAGTCTTCGATTTCTCATCAGAGTCCCTCGGTTTCTTCTCGACTTTTACCGCTTCGGTGGGTTTGGTCGTATCCTTAATCATCTTGGCTCGCAATTCATTTTCTTGCTGCTCCATACGACGGACATTGGGTAGTTCTGGGAAGCTATCGATGGACACATCATCGATGTCGTCGTCATTGGTCAGTTTGCGTCCGAGCATCTCCATGTAGATTGCGGCTGCAAGTTTCGTTTTTCTTGCTGGCCTTTGCGATACACCCTCTGGTGTAGATGTGGGTACAATTTGTAGTTTTTCTATTTTATTCCCTTTAGCAGCTGACTTTTCAGATCCTTTTTCATCTTCATTCTTTCTGTCTTTGGGTATTTGATCACAATCATCTTTCCCAGTTTTATCGAGCTTGGATTTCTCTGGTTTAATATCCTTCGGTCCAGATATTCTAGTTTTTGTTTCCGGTTTCTTATCTGCTTTCTTTGCAACTTTCGGCGAATCAGCCTTGTCAACTTTTACTATGTTCGGTTCCACGATATTCAAGGAAGTTAATTGCTTGAAAGGTATCAATTCCTCAATGATAACGTCCTTATCGATGACGATTTTGTTTCGCTCAACTATTTGCGGTAGCTGATTGACTGCGTCCTTATGTAAGTTTCCTAGTGGCGGTAAATTAATTGATGGCCAAGAATTTTTAACTATTGATTCGATTATTTCGTCCATGTGTTTATCCTTTACTTCCTTGGAGATACTATCTTGCTGGGAAGCATCTTTCTTCATGTTCGCTTGTGAACTTTTGGGTTCCATTGAATCCATTGACTTCGTTTCTTCTTGCACTAAATTGCAAATCGAAATATTCGGCGAACTAATTTCTCTTGTTATATTAATATTCGGCTTCATCAGAGGTTCCAAAGTGGTGGCTTTGACTTGTTTGTCAGTATTTGTAATAATTTTTTTCGGTGATATTTTCTTGAGCTTCTCTGTAAGCGGTGATGATTTTTGGCTGGCAGTACTCCGAGATTCAGGAAGTATCTTTTTATCCTTACAGATGTCCAGTATTTTGCTTAAATTATCTTCACGCACAGGACTAGAAATAACATCATTTATTGTTTCTTCAATTGTGTTACTTCCTTCTTTTTCTGTAGAGTTCTTAGGTTTGCATACGAGTTCGTTAATCTTCTCAGGTTCCTTCTTGATTTTATCCGGCAATCTTTTAACCTTATCTTCATCCGGTTTTATTTTACTCTCCTTCTTTTCCATTTTAATTTCGGCTGCCGGAATAATTACATCCTGGGAGGTACTGGTATCATCCTTTATCTTAACTTCGTTAATAACTTTTTTGACATCGTTATCCTTATTGATGTTTTTATCACAATCTACACTCTGTCTTGTGTTGTTGTCTTCCTTTTTAATTCGATTCATAATGGGTATCATCTTTTTATCTGGAATCTTTTTTGACTTTTCAAGAGGCTTATTTTTCACAGCTTTTACAGAACTATTCTTAGCAGGTGTCTTAAGTTCATCTAATGCATTGCATTGTCGTTTTCTTGTCATTTCCCTGGTGCTTGTACGATTCTCAATTGCACTATTCTCCGTCTGAGTCTCTTTAACCAATTTATGGGGCTTATTGCCGCCTGGTTTAGGCTGAATCTTTCTGGATGCCTTTAATTGCACTTGACGAGTCAGCATAAGACGCTTGGCTTTCAATGGCGCTTTATCCACCTTAGTTTGCAGTAGCTTTCTGCGCAATTGCGATCGCAACCTTGGGGAGGTAGGCGATGTGTTCACAGCTTTCTGACGTAAAAGCAGCCGTTTGTTTCTTCTCGTAGCGATTATGTTTGACCTGGTAACGCGAAGTTCGGTCGCTTGTCGACTTTGGTAACTCTTTTTGGTATTCTCAACTTCCTCCTCTTCGTCGTCGGATTCTTCAGAAATGTAATCTTCGTCCTCGTCTTTAACGTTGTCTTCATCAACACTTTCTTCTTCTTCTTCCGCATCATCTTCCTCGTCTTCTACTTCATCCATGTCGTTTTCTTCATCTTCCTCATCGTCGTCGTCGTCGCCTTCTTCTTCTTCAATTTTCTCCTGTTTAACCCCTCGTTTTAACTTTTGTGTGAGCTCCGGATGTATAACCCGATTCCGAAGGTTCCTCAAGCACATCTTCTGCTTAATCGACGTGCTAGTGGTGGACTGTTTGATGGTGCTAGATCTGCGTGTTGTCACCTTCACATGCTTGGTCGCTACGACAGTGATCTTCGTTTTCTGTTGCGCCGAAGACAGGTTCTTCTTGTTTGTTGGTTCCGCTTTCGTAATCGATCTGGTCGTGCGCACCACAGTCTTATTCGTATGAACCTTCTCAGATAACTTACTGATGGTAATCGCCCGTATCTTTGCCATTTTCTGCTCCTGGTATTTGCGGCGTAACGCTTGCAAAGCCAGCGCATGCCGTCGCTTCTTATCCATGTGCCGCGATACCACCACCGGATCGGCGCGTTTGCGCACACCGAAAGCGATGAACGGCTTTTCACCCTGCGTTTTGGATATGTTCGCCGGCAATATCACGCCGTTCTTGCTGGAGCTCGCCGATTCGGAGAGCGGCGGTGGGCCTTCGGTCATCGACGCATTGTTGAAGAAACTCAAGCTCGGCGGCAGTACGGGCGTACCGCGAAAGCAGAGAAATGTAAGGAAGTCCTCGGTGTTTGGTCGCTTCATGGGTAGCAGTTCAATGGGTTCGGGCATCACCTTCTCTTGGATTTCCACATCTGGCACTGGTGTCAATGCTGGACTGTTTACGTTGGATGTTTGGGCAAATTTCCTTTGTGCTTGGACTTTGCTTCTGTAAGATTCATGCATATATGTATTGCATTATCAAATTGTAATCAATACATATCATATCATTGAAAGTTCAAGGGTATTTGTCATTATGTAAGAATAAACAAAGAAGTGTAGCATGAAGGTAGAAAAAGATACATATTGCATTAATGCTCTTGTGTACTACATATATGAATAAGAAAAGCAAATAGGGGGTATACCGTTTGGGGCTATCATCCAGTATGAAACTGGATGAGCGATTATCCTTTCGTTTCCTGCTAAACACCATTTTTTTAAAGTTGTTGCGTATAACCCCGATTGTGTATTGGAGAAGCGGCGTTTGTCGAGTTACACGAATATTCAGGAGTTAGCAGTCACTAGTTAGCTCACATGGCTCACATTGCTACAAATGCAGCGGTTAAATGAATGCTTGAGCTACGGAGAGGCTTCACGGGCTTCGCACTTGGTTGTGAAGCATAATCAAGCATAATCTAACACTTTAACACCTGCTCATTTTGTTGATGGCTGTGTGCTGTGTTCCGCTCGTTCCGCTCTTTGCGCCTCTCATGTGTTCATAACCATAATTATAATCACAGATTGCGTTTGTATCTCGACAGAGGACGCTAGAGTTAGATTTCTGCACTGATTGTGAGTAACTTTTACTTTATTTATTTGTAATTCAAGATTGGCGCATAAGTGAAAATGAGATAATTCAAAGTTTCCCATACAGTTTATAAAGGGTGTTTTTTTAAGAGGGATAGAACTTTAAGTTGGCATTGCTGTTCAAGATGGCGACCGATTTAAAAGCTGTGACGTGATTTATTCTCAGTTTGGTTTGGCAATTCATCGTGAATAGACTCACGCGTGAACAACGC
>JARJDR010016186.1:0-10164 GCA_030264135.1 Myllaena sp. GC000078 | reverse complement strand
GTCGTTGCCACGCGCACTAAATACGGTCGTAAGCATTCGCCTTTCTTGTTCTCTCGCCCCTCACCCCACACACGCATACGCAACCCAAAGGCAACACATTTCGGCGTGAACTTCGGAGGGGAACCACGAAACGCGTGGGCCATCGCCATCGGCAGGGCGATGAACTCGACACAAAGTGCAGCACGTGTCAGCCGCGGCGCCCAGCAAACGGATGCGTTCGCTCGCATACCGAACGCGGCTGTCCTTACCCTAGTTTCACACGCCGCGCCATCGTGCGACGTGCTTTCGTTTTCGAATCCGGACTGCTGCCTTCACGTCTAATCGTATTTAGCAAAAGCTTTGCTTTGAAACACACGTTAGCTGTTGTACTACACTACCTCACATTGGAAATCTTTTCTATGAAACGCATTGTTTGCTTTATTTATTATCCGGTAATAATGAAAAAGTTGATGCAACACATATGAAATGAATGCTGAAGAATTAAAGGAACTCCATCTCTCTCTCGATGCCCACAAACTTCAACTGTTCGGTGGGTCCGTACCTGTAGTCGAAGAACAACTCCTCGCCCGGCTGAATGGCTCGCTTCGCAAAGATGCCAATGCGATGGTCGCCGTTCACCATCATCACCTTCGCGTAGCAGTTCGGATTGATAGAGTGATTCGCAAAGCGAATCTTATTCCCCTTGCGCGTAGCATCCACCACAAAATCTAAAATATATTTGAAATTAGTCATCATGCATTTTAATCCAGCAAGTAGACATTTTACCATTGTTCAAGTTGAATAGAAAACTGCACATGTACTTGTCATAGACTTTGCCACGACGATCGGCCTCTTCCTGCGAAATAATCTCACCGCAATACTCAGAAATGAATTCGTTTTTCTGAGCACTGTCCTTCAAAAATATACCCCAACCGGCCACATCCGACGGTGCCATTAAAAGATGTTTATCTGGCATCAAAAAATTCAACTATTGTAGTAAATTGTAGTACTAAATCATGTAACACTTACGTTGTCCTCTCTGAACGCTAACATTTTTACATGTGATTTTCGTCAAGTCGAATTGATCAGCACCGCATGTTTGGCACAGATCGGGATCGCATTCGCGCACGGCCAAGTAACAAGGACATTGTTTCGTATTACACTGCGCTTTGCACCTGCATCCCGGAAAACGATTTTGACCTGCAAAACGCATGGCATTAATGTCTAACCGAACTGTAATGTTTCGAGTGGGCATCTTACAATCGGAGCTACACTGACAGAACTTCTCGCAGAAATTCTGAGCACCGATGCATGGACACATCGAATCGCAACTTTGACCAGGATGGTCACAGGGTGTGAAATTATTCACATGATTGCTGCTGGAATCCTTCTTCAACTGTATTTTACGGCAATGAACGGACCAAAGCCTATGCTTCTTCTTCTTCTTTCTTGGCGGAGTATAGTCCTTGAACGAATCCTCCGTTGGCAAATCAGCTGCTTCTTTTTGAGCAAATTGATACACCTAATAAAGTGCAAAATTTAGCTAAATTTCAGCACAAGTTCATAAAGAGCTCACCTGTTGGCATGTTTTGGTGAGCATTATTTGAGCAATAGCGCAATAATTATTTAAGAACACTTTAACAAGGGCTCTGAAAAGACTTTGATCAGAGCCCGTCCACTCACACTGATCATCTTTGCCCATTAAACCCAGCAGGTTGAATGCCATGGTAGTGGAGACATCGTTTGAAGCATCATCTGTGCAAAGGAAATTGTATTGGACATGCCATTATGTTTACATTCTCGTACCTTTGTTATATTTATTGGAATCATTTGAATCTTCCGAACTGGCCTCATTGCCAGAATCGACCGCCTCCTGAACATACAACTTCTGAGGTGGATTCGAAGCGTATTTTGAGTCTGCACCGACTTCCTTCGGTTTATTTTTATCTTTCTCTTCTTCAGCTTTCTCATCTTGTTTTGCTTTTTCCGCTAGTTGCTCCTTAACTCCATCCTATACGAGTTTAAATAGCATTTACTTATGATGTGTGGGAAGTTTTAATCGGTAAATTACCAAATTCATGTAACAATCTGGTCCGCAAACTTCGCCAAAGGGTTTTAGATCGGGTCCACGACGTTTTTGTAAGTTAGGGCCTGGGTGGCAAGCCTGGAGACCTAAGGAGGAAAGAACTGAATTAAAAACACAAAATCGCAGTTGATGTTATGCATGATTGGCTTAAAAACAAATATGAAATAACATGGCGTGAACATGGATAAAAGAATACATGAATGGAAAACAATGTAAATGTTATGATTGAAATAACACTTGGCTTTTGCCTACCAGACAATTTATCTTGTTGTCCTAACAGGCAGCAAAACAAAAGTAACGACCTTTGTTTCAATGTTTCACAATAAGTGCTCAACAGTCCATGTAAATTTCGAATATCAACTAAATAATATTAACTGTACAATTGTGATACTTACGATGTAGGAAACAATCATACTTAAAGCACCTCCTGCAAAACAATGTATGAAATGAATGAAGTGTTTGCTCCCTTGGAACTGATTCAGCTGTAGGGCCATCAATGTTAGGTGTACATTCAGGAGGTAGAGCATTTGGATCAATCCGCTCTGTTAACTCAATGTACCTAAGACACAATACATAAAGATCAAATCACAATTTATGATTATGAAACATACTTTTCACGCAATTCATCGGCGTTTCCTTTATCCGGGAACTGAGAAGCAATTGCTTGGAATATAACATTAGATGGAAAGCCTGAACTTTCTTTTGAACACTCCTCTTCAGCTACTGGATCCTTAATTTTAACAGTTTTACTAGCATCTGGCTTTTTATCCTCTTCTTTCTTCTCAGTCTCACTGTCTTGACGCATTAATGCATGTACAAGTGCCACAAATATTTGATCATCAATAAAACCAGACTCCCTATCACCATGCACTTTGCCATCATAATTCTTGATGAGCTCCTCAATGAAAGTACCATCCTGTTCAAGAATTTCATCACCCATGTATGGGATGTTGTGTAGTACTGTCTCATCTTCAACCATGAAGTTTTGCTGAATTGGGGCCCATGTATACATGGTGGGTATTGGAGTCACTGCATTCATTATTTTGATTGGAATCACTTGAATGTCTCCTATGGATATAAAATCAAATTGAAAAAATGTACAGTCAACATCATTATAAGGTAATTATTTAGTACCTTCATTGCCAATCACTTCTGCTTTTTTCATGCAAGGGACATGTGGTGGCAAATCTGGAAAGGGTATCCAAAACGATTTACTATCGGCCCATGTCTTCTGTTCCTCGTTGAGGATGCTCATGGTCATGTTACGATTTTGATTCCATTTTATCTTCACTTCATCTGCACGTTTAAAACGTTTGATTTGGCGTAGTTTGATGTATTCCGTCTTCACTCTCTTTCGCATATCTATTGTGATTTTTCCTTTTGATGCCATTGCTTGGATTCGTTATTTCTTGATCATTCAATTACACATTTATCACTGCTTCGGCAAATCCAAATCAAATCTCGTGGATTCAATGAATGTAGGACTTGAAACAAATCATTTTACACGACTTTTCGCGGGCAATCCACCATGATCCACAGCGTCCACCACAAAGCACCACAAAGAACCGAAGAAACCGAAGCGAAAACCGCGAAAACACGCCAACGCACACGAGGGCGTCAAGGGAAAAAGCGAAGAAACGGAAGAAACCTGGAGCACAGAGTACTCTATGACCTGGAGGGAACCTACTAGGCAGGAAACCGGCTACGTGCGGCTACGCAGCGCCCTCACATTAAGCGTTGCAGCTGGGCAGAGGGGGCAGAGCAAAAACACAACGCGCACAACGCACACAACTAAACCGAAAAAAGAAGATATTCACTGTTAAATTCCATTTTTTGCCTCCAAAAGCTCCAAAATCTGTTGGGTAAGCAATATGATTTCACTTGTTATATCTCTAACTCAATTACGGTATCTATTACGTTCCAGCTCGCAACCAGCGGGCAGAATTGAGACGCAAATATGTTTCAAACCAAGAACATACCCAAAGATGGGCAGGTCATTATGGCCATCATGAAGGAGATTGGCATTTCCGAATTCGAGCCAAAGACGGTGATTCAACTCACGGAATTCGTCTACCGGTACGGCTCGTCCATCCTGGAAGAGGCGCGACAGTTTGCGTACAACTCGACGAAAAAAACAGTCGAACTCGATCACGTAAGGCTTGCCCTTCAGTTGCAAAATGAAAGCACATTCACCATGCCACCACCTCGAGAAGTGGCCCTGGAAGTGGCAAGATTGAAAAACAATGTACCACTGCCAGTCATCAAACCTCCATGTGGCTTACGCCTGCCGCCCGATAGACATTGTTTATCTGCTCATAATTACACATTGAAAGCACCAGTGAAGAAGCCATCCTCCAAAGTGAATGGCACTAAAGCACAATTTATCAAAAGGGCAAACACTGGTATAAATAAACAGTCTGTTAGTGTCCCAAAGCCATTGGTTAAATCTGCTAGTATGGGTAATCAGGTGGCAAAAACTCTCATTCGACCCAAGATTCAAATATCTACTACTATGCAAGGAGTGAAAGAAGGGTTCCAAGAGCTAAACGAATTAGAAAAGGAGTGTTTGAAGAGGAAAAGGGAGGAGATTGATGAGATGTAATTCTGTGGTTTGGTATTTATCTTAATATTTCACGTGAGTATTTTAAATCATTTAGGTTAAGTTTGATGAAGATATTCTACGGAACTGTGTAGTGATACATGTAATTTATATGAAAACATATAATACAAATGATTTGGACTTACAATTAGGGATTAATAATAAATACACTATGTATCTTTTAAATTCTTAATTATTGGTCTATTGTCTTTATTTATGTGAAAATGTAATACATAATACATACATATTGCATTCATAATCTGATGGAATGGATCTGGTTTACTCATAAAAATATTCCCTGATTTCATTAACGAGGTGTATTTCATTCCACGTATGGCGCAATAGTTATTATTTATTCTTAATCAGCTTATTTACTTAAATCACTGATTACTGCAGCACATATGGTGACTTAATAAGTTTTCAACACGAGGAAACATTTTATACAAAGAATATCAATTATTGCAACGATTAAATTATTTTTGGCCGGCAAGCTGCGTAACTTATTAGTAACTTTATCAAATGTTACTATACTTCGGCCACTATTTGCTATATCGAATGCTATCTTTCAGGAAAATTAAAATTTTCTTTTCTCAGGTGTATACATATATTGATACACATATCAATTTTCATTGGTCCACTTTATACGCATGCCCGTGCATACGTATCCCTTCTTTAGTGCCGATATGTAATCATCACTCCCGCGCGCGAATTTTGCCAGTTAGTTGAAGGGTTCCTCTTTCAATGCAAAGTACCTGTTGAGTGAATGTGAATTTTGTCGCTCCGTCAACGTAAACGCTGCAATTTACAACATGAAGACAAAGCAAGTATCAAAACTCTTAATTATAATTAATAATTCCAACTAATAATTATTCGAAGGCTTATTTTTTTCATTCTTACAATACGAATTCGCACTAAAAGGTTCGATTTTAATTTTTAACATGAAAATTAAACACAAAATTGATATTTTTCAATTTTAAAATTAGAAATTCAATGTCAAATTTTAAGTTTGTGCACATTTCTATATTTGATAAATGAATAATTATACAATGTTTTTACTTGGAATTCAAGTGTTAATATGTAACAGGATTTTCAATAGTGATTACGCATAAATGAGTGGTGTAAAAATAGACATTCATTCGAAATTAAAAGAGAAACCTGGAGCGGTCATCCATATCAAAACCTTGCATTTAACTGATATCAGCCATACTGGGATTTTCAATTGTCTATTTCAATTGCATTGTGCCCATTGTAACACCCCCATTTCAATTTATTGATCTTTCACTTAATAGACTACATATTACAGGATCCCGACTAAGTTTTTGTGTGCAAATAATTAATTTCAAATGGAAATTGAAAACTTTCAGCATGGAAGAGCACGAGAAGCTGTATGAAAGCTACAGTTTCCGATGGAAATACACCCTATTTCGAATATTCTTGAGCATCACAACATTATATTGCTTCCTCCTCCTTGTATCGCTATGTATCATAAATTTCGAAGTGAGCTTTCCTTTACTGATGTTTTAACTGGTGACTAAACACCATTTGTATTTCAGACATTCGACGATCATCTTTTCGATATCATCTCATTGTCGGCCGTGTGCGTTATTCTCATCCCACTGCTGGCGATAGTCAATTTGTCGTATGCGCGTTCTTCCGGCGCCATTCTGCTCGTTATAGCCATCCTCACCATTACGCTCTTGGTGTTCGCATCGTTTCTCTTGGACATCCATCACGGCGCCATGATTTTGTACGTGCTCCTGCTCGCTGGTTACAATTTTCTGCCCATATCTAGGGGTGTGGTCGCTATCTTGACGTGTCTTATCATTGCAATTCATACATCTGTCTCCATTACGCGTGAAGATGTTACCACCAAAGCGGTAATTTCTTACTCTTCTTACTCACGAATTAAAAATGAAATATCGCTAAATGCTGAGCTTGTCTGTTGTAGATTGTATTACAATTGCTTTTATTGCTTGCGGGCGCAATAATTGGTCTCTACCACAGTTACATGACGGAGAATGCGCAACGACATGCGCTGTTGAATAACGACCGGAGTTTGCACATTCGCTTCAAGTTGGTGCAAGAGAAGAGTCAACAGGATAGTTTGGTGCTGAGCGTGCTTCCCGCATATGTCGCCGAGGTGGTAAGCAACAGTCATCCACTAAGATAAGAGATACTTTCGTGCCATAAGGGTTGTTTTGGTGTTGTTAAGGTCAAGCAAAATATGCTCGAACATTTGGAAAGTCAACGCAGTCTGCGCGTTCAGCTGCTGATGAACAAGCAGAATTTTCATCACATGGTTATCCAGCGACATCATAACGTTTCGATTCTCTACGCGGATATTGTGAACTTTACGCCGCTCTCGGAGCGCGTGACGGCCGACGCTCTTGTCGAGATCCTCAACGACCTCTTCGGACGGTTTGATGACATTGCACAAGTAAGCTACATGCGGATGGATTGATTCGGGAACGAATTGCTTGTAATTTGTATTGGATAGCAAAACCAATGTATGCGAATCAAGACGCTCGGCGATTGCTACTGTTGCGTTTCCGGCTTGCCCGTCTCACGACCCCAACATGCACGCAACTGCGTCAATATGGGTCTGCAAATGATTTCGACAATACGGTGCGCATGAATTTCTAAACCAAAGAATTTGTTTCTCTATGCTATGCAATGATGTTGTTTAGATCACTGCGCAATGCAAGCGGGGAGAATGTGGATATGCGGATTGGTATTCACACCGGCAACGTGCTGTGCGGCATCATTGGGCTGCGCAAATGGCAGTTCGATATCTGGAGCGATGATGTGACGCTGGCGAATCACCTCGAGTCGGGCGGTATTGCCGGGTAAATCATGTCGTTTTGAATAACTGAGGTTACGTGACTGTTACGGAATTTGAAACGCCATTAGTTTCCGCAGTGTTGCCAATAGTTCGGCGGGAAATTCAACTCAGCATATTAATGTCTTGATTTGTTTTAAATGTTTTTATGTGTGGGCTAACAGTAAAGTGCACATTAGCCAAACAACTTTCGATGCGCTTGCGAATAAATTTCAATGCGAGCCGGGACACGGCCGTCTTCGAGACGAGTACATCGCCGATCGGAAGATTGATACGTATTTCATCATTCCGCCAAGTGTACAGAACTTTTACTAACAATAAGTTATTGTATTGTATGATATTAGCGTGATACGTACCTATTTACAGGATGATGAGTACACGACTGAGTCGGATAAAATCTACGCGACACGCAATCATTCAATTTTCCAGGATAGTGCTATTGATTTGATGCGCAGCCGTCCAATTAACGTTATCACCAAGCACGTGGAGTGCTGGGGACATGTCGTCAAACCGTTTGAGAATATCATGCAGCCCGAATTAATTGCCGAATTGCGGGTAAGCAGAAAATCGTCCAAATTAGAGTTTGTTACAGTTTTATTCTATGCAGAGAGAAACTGTAGCACTTGACGAACGCGAACGCATTGGACTCTTCACCAAAAAGTAAGTCTTATGATAATTCAAGTATAAATCTGGCTAATTGAAATTTCTTATGTCAGTAAAAATTTCCATCCAGTTATTCTCTGGTTTTACAACCGCGAACATGAACGCGATTTCCGATCGCAGCCAAACGAAGAGTTCCATTGGCATCTTGCTTGCGCTGTTTTCATATTTATCATCATGGAATTTATGCAAATCTTTTCAATCGAATGGTAACTCTTTAACTTGTTTGAATTCGGGTGTATCGATGCGATAATGTCATTTTTATTTGTTTTGCAGGCATCGCATTGTGTTTGCCATTTCCATTTCGATTTTTCTGATATTATCGGTGTTTGTGTATCTGTCGTGGCCGATCAACTGCAGATTCAACATCATAAACGGGCCCAAATGGGATTTTTCGACGTTTCATAGAAAAATCGTCGAGTCTTACTGGATTGAATTCGGTGTCTTCCTGATGACGACTGTATTGATAGCGATTAGCCCTTTGATATCCATGGTTGTTTGTTCCAATGGTAATTACTAGCAATATTAATGTGTTTTAACTTAAGGTTGATTGGGAAACAGAAACTTCTTCGCAAAAGATGGGTAAACAGATGACCGAGACTAATTTGATTGGGAATAACTTATCCGTAAGTTACAAAAATGATTAAAATCTGAACTAATAACATTTTCGAATAGGTTTATTTGTATGGATCCGCAATGGCAATATCAACAATTTCACTATTTATTCGTCAATATTTTATTGTTAAAATTCTCGTCATGTTCTTCGTGCTAGTTTCGCATATTATTGCGTACGTTTACATCGGGGAATGCGGTTTATTTTCAATCGAAAAGTAAGTAGTCCATCTTTTTAACCAACTGCATTAAAACTGTATAATTTGTATGATTAAGAAATGGCAACATTCCGGACATACTAAAGTACGTCCTGGAGCTGATAGTGATATTTACGCTATTTCAAATCCTACACCGCCAAATGGAATTGTCCTTTCGCAACGATTACCTAATCAAGAAGAAATTGAAGCAGGAACAAGAAGAGATTGAAAAGATGCGGAGCATTAACAAAGTAAGCGTGATTTCATTCCAATTCAACGCATTTTATGTTATTTAAATACGTACGAATCAGCTGCTACTCGAGAATATTCTTCCCGTACACGTGGCCGAGTATTTTCTGACATCGACATCGCCGAACACGTTGTACAATGAAAGCTACACGAGCGTGGCGGTGATGTTCGCTGCCATTCCCGATTACAAGGAATTCTACGATGAAAGCGATGTCACCAAACAAGGCCTCGAATGTCTGCGACTCTTAAACGAGATCATTTGCGAATTCGACAAGGTTGGTAACCCCAACAACACCGTTTTTTTGCATCATATCATAGAAGAAATGCAAACTTTTCAGTTACTTTCAAAGCGCGAGTTTAGCGGTATCGAAAAAATCAAAACAATCGGAAGTACGTACATGGCTGCATCCGGACTGCGACCCGATAAAATGAAGGGCGATGTGGTAACTAAGCACTTGCCTATGATGTTGCGCAGAATTTAATCAGTTAGCAAATCCCATAGAATCATCGCGAATCCATGGAGCAATTAGTCGTGTTGGTGGAGTTTGCACTGTCATTGATGGGCACTCTCGCGCGTATTAATAAGGACGCCTTTCAGCGGTTTAAACTTCGCATCGGTAGGAACTAAGAAATGAGAATAATAATCGGTAAAGTCAGGATAGTGATTGAGGTTGTTTTGAAGGTATTAGCCATGGCCCTGTGATTGCTGGAGTGGTGGGTGCGCAAAAGCCGCAATACGACATTTGGGGTAACACGGTGAATGTGGCTTCGCGAATGGAATCGAGTGGTATCGTTGGCGAGATACAGGTAACCGATAATACTGCTGATTTGCTTCGACTGGCTGGCTATTCATTGCGTTGTCGCGGACCAACGTGTATCAAAGGCAAAGGCATGCTTGACACCTACTTTATTAATTTGAGAAAATAATGTATAATTTGAACCA